>CAJPEX010001040.1:0-70032 GCA_905338405.1 Notodromas monacha
GGTTTAAAAACAACCAACTATGAAAAAGTTGACATTTAGCACCAAAAAAATGTTAGCACATGTATGTTCAACCCCTGGTTAGGTATGGTTTATTACAATGCCCAAAAATTGCAGCACTGTATTCACTTGAGTACCTCTCACACCTTTTTTCTCTAATTTGAGAAGAAAAATGTGGGGGTGCATGCCATAGTCAGGTATACATTTTTCAAAAATTTATAGAAATTTGGTGTACAAAAAATTGAAATAATTGAGAGTTAGTTGGAGTCATGTTCAAATCATGTCAAAATTCAAATTTGTGCATTCTCCATTTGAAATATTGTGGCTATGCAGTCACTAAAAATGGGATGCGCATCTTACCCAGGTGTAAGATTCTATAAAAATATTGAACTGAAAAACCATTTACGTTATTCTGGTAACAACATTGCATCAATTTGGTTTTAGTTTCTACTCCTTTGATATCAGACAAGAATACATCTCAAGAAAGTTGACATTAATGCCAAAACATTTTTCAAAAAACCTGTGTACTGTACATGTGGTGTGATGTGCACCCAAATATTTCATCCTAATTTTAGAAAAATACTGCATGTGGTACTGGAGTAAATACAGTACTTCCCAGGTGTTTTTATACACTTGACCCTCAATAACTCAAACCTTCTCAGTCAAATACCTCCAAAATTCAAATCTGAGTTGAATTCCCTGCAAACTACATATTAAAAACCTCCCTAACTCAAAGCTTTTTCCTCTCAAACCTCTCTAAGTAGAATTTTTTGGAGACCCTTTGGCTATTTTTTTGACACAGGAATGAAAAAAGGTGTTCTTTTAGCAAAAACATAATTTAACGTGTTTTTAAAGGAAAGGAAAGACTAAATTGGGCAAATTTAGTCCCTGCCTACAAGTTCAGCATATCCTTTCAACTCATTTCAGATGCATTTAATAGCCATAATATCACCATCTACAATTTTGCATAATTTTTTGTGTTTTCTAAAACAAAAATGCTTGGTTCTGTTGATCAAACCTCCATTATTCAAAGCCTTCCAAAGTCAAAAATTATGTTTTGGTCCCTCAAATTTGACATAGAGAGGTTCAACAGTAATGCTAAAGTGTGCATCACTTCACTGCTTTCTGGCGTTTTCATTTCTGTTGGATGATATTGAGTAGAAATTTTCAAGACAGATCATAACTTTACAAGAAACACTGGATGACGTGAAAAATTCATCATTGGAATTTTGGTATCATGAGGCTGCTTTCATCCAGTACTCCCAAGAAACAATGGTTGCTTCTTCCTCTCTATTTCTTTGATAACAGTCAAGTTTCTGCAACAAAAATAGCCAATGAGCAGCGGCATAAACTGTGAAGGGGAACCTTCCTTCAGAAAATAATACTGCACGGAATAAAAAACATGAAGCGTTTATTGAAATTCCAGTCCAGCTTTAGAAATAAATCATTCCCCTGGAACCGTTCGCAGTTCAGTTGTCCATGACAGGCCCGTTGGAAGCTTAAAAGAACTCCATTTCCGAAGCAAGGAAAATTGATCGAACTTCCTGAAACTCGTGGGTATAGAAATGCGGTTGTTTTCCGCTGCACGAATGCTCGATTTTCTCGGCCGACGTAAATGGTAGAAAAGGCACACGTGAACGACTTGAAAAGGTTTGCGCTACGCACTGTCCACGCTGTTGTATGTTGCATTAGCTCGTCTTGGGTCTTATGTCTCATCACATGTCATGACGTATCATAATAGGACATGGCAGAGAATATTCGAGTCCCTCGCATCGGAAAAAAAACGCGATTAAAGACGGGGTTTTCGGGCCCGGGAAAATCTGAAGGACGACTTGATCGTACTGCTGAATGAGTGAGGTTTTATTCATCATCTTTTCAGGCAAATATGAAAGCAGGAAGGATTTCTCGTGATTTTTCCGAGACGAATGTAAGGACCTCTATGCGGAAAAATTGCCTGCCAAGCGTTTGACGGTTTTCTTACGCGAACCAGTACTTTTTTTATAATCAAATTTTTCACTCAAAAATTGTTACGATCCCATGAAGTCAGCTGGCGTGGAAACGGGTTTCCTTCCACAGAAATTATTCAGTGGTACTTCAGGAAGGTGATTTATAAACTGGTGCCATTCTCAAGGGTGTGCTCCTGACCTTTTGCTGATGAGTGAGTTGGTGTTTTTTTAAATGGGATGCGACGCGGAAATTTTATCACCGGTCTTAAATGATTGCGGGGAACTCGTTTGTACATTTGAAGAAGAGTTGATCTTTCCTCACCTCTCTGCCTTTAAAAGGGAAAACTATGTAGGTGAACTTCTCCCCTATGGAGTCAAAGGAGCGAAGCAACATCATTTTTTTCCTGGGATTTGACTGAAATGTATCTTGGACTACGCAGACCACTAGATTTCCTGCCTGATGCTTTGGTTCTCCTTGAATGATAGAAAGAGGAACCATGCTTCTTAGGGTCTGGATTTCTTTTGGTGATGATCCTGCCTCCAGCTGAATACTTCTCCAAAAGAAATATCTTTGCTTTGAGGATGCTATCATCAAGAGCTAACCCTGGCACATGGGTGCTGCCTATGTTCAGGGAAAAATAAGTATCACTGGAAAGCGTAATACAGTGAGACCTAGAGATGTGGACATAATTGGTGCATCAAGAGTGTCCCCAAGTTGAAATGTCCCTAAGTTGAGTCTCATTTTCCCCTAGACTTACATTATATAATTTTTAGTTGGTGTTTTATGTAAAAAATAATCACCATAATTCCATGAAAATAAAAATTGTCTACCAATTTCAACTGATTCAATCAATATATTTCAACATAAATATGGACATTTGGGGAATTGAATACTGATACCTCTGCTGCATAGTACATATGAATGTTGGTATTCTCTGTAAAAATACTATTCAAGTGAGAAAGAGAGAAGGAAGTCCATCTTTGCTGGAGGTAATTTTTAAATTAGATAAATGGATGGTAAATTGGTGAGAGAAATGCCCAAGAACTTTTCTTACATCAATTTTAAGGTTGGAAATACCTGTTTCTTGTAATTTAGCCCATAATGTATTTGCAATTGTATAACAAAATGTCCCTTTGTCCAATTGTCCACAGATTGATGTGTCTGCATTTGGGGCTCTCACTGTATATGATATTTTAGGCCTTGAACTGCTTCTTACATGAGTTGATAGGATGCTGAACTTGGTGGCAAGGGTCCTGTGGCCTAAATGGTATTTCATTTAATTTCAAATTACAGGGGGTACCTTGAAATCTGACCTCCTGCAATTCACCTGTCCTGCAATTTGACAGTCAAATAATAATTTGACCTCTGTTCCAAAAATTTATCTGCTTCAGCCTCTTTTCTAATTTGCTGCTCTTCCTTAATTTATCATAGTGCCTAGCAATTTGATCATTCTGCAATTTGACCTTATAGTCCAGCAATGAATTAGGATCAAATTGTGGAGCACCACCTGTACATCAAATTATATATTTGTTTTGCTTACCTCTTCCCTATGTCAATAAAATAATAGCCAAAATGCCTCCAGAAAATTTGACTGATGGAGATTTGAGGGGATAGTCTTTGAGTTGGGGAGGTTTCAAGGGAACTCAGAAAGGGAATTGCAAAAATTGTAAACAGGGAGGGTATTTGACTTGGGCAGGTTCAACTTCTAGAGGTCAAACTGTCATAAAAAGGCATCTGATGCCACCCAAAAAAAAAAATTATTCATGCATCAATGTTGAAAATATTGATCTGAAAGAAATGTTCAAATTGGACCTGGTTTTTTTTTTTGTATTTCATACCCACGCAAAGTACCGCTATAAAGGTAAATGATTCCAAGTTTTAAAATTCTACTCCCTGCTTTAACCGCATCCGCTGAATTGATGCATACTTCGCCACAAAACCTTCCCTTCGCCATGTGTTTCGCTCAGCCCGTGTTTTCTCTCAGCATGCGACAGGCGGGCTTCACGCATCGCCAGCGAACGAGCGCCGGCATCAGAGAGCAGGCGAGCGTGTGCGGAATGCGTGCCTCAGGTGATTAACCGTCGACTCTGCGCGCGACATTTCCTCTCTCTCTCTCTCTCTCTCTCTACCCCCTCCTTGCGAAATAAGAGATAATTACCGCACGACGATCGGGAGACAATCGCGTGCAATGGTACTGTGAGTGAGCATGGACCGGTTATGTTGGAGAACCATTCTAAGCTCCCCTATCTGCTGCTGGTAGATATTACAAAGGAACCTATTCTAGTGGAATTTCAAGGGAACAGAAAAGAAGAGAGTTAGGGATGTTTGGAGTTCAGTAAGCAAGCATTTTTGTTGTGGGGAAATAAAGAGGACTTGAAGGAAATTGTTAATGGTGACATTCTGGGCCTTGAATGTCTTTTTAAATGAGTTGGCAGGATGCTGAACTTGTTCATTTGCATAATCAATCTTTAACTTGCTTTCAAAACACAGAGTTACCTTTTTATTGCTTTTTTGCTGTTCCAAGAAAGTAATAGTGAAAAGGTCTTCAGAGGTTTGAATTATGGAGGTTTGAGGAGGAAAGCGTTTGAGTTGCAAGGTTTGTAATGCCTTGTTTCTATGAGAATGCATAGAGGGACTTGAAAAGAATTTGACACAGGCAGGTATTTGATTC
The DNA here is from genome assembly GCA_905338405.1 of Notodromas monacha. Lineage (NCBI taxonomy): Eukaryota > Metazoa > Arthropoda > Ostracoda > Podocopida > Cyprididae > Notodromas > Notodromas monacha. Next base: position 4,616 of record CAJPEX010001040.1, read on the forward strand.
AAGGCTAGAGTTATCAAGGTTCCATGGTATTAAGCAGTGTTTTTATATAAATGTGAAAAGCTGTCTTGCCCTGCCAGTGAACTGCAGAGATTTACAATAATTTGTGATAGAAGACGCTTACCTGAAGATCATGTTTTATCCAAATTGCAGTACCGCTGATCCTTAATAAGTCAAACCTCCCTAAGTCAAATTTGTGCCAAGTGGAATATTTTCAAGACCCTGTCTGAATTCCCTTGGAATCAATGCATTAAATACCTCTCTAACTAGAAGCCGTTTTCTCTAAAACCTCTGTAAGTCAAGTTTTCTGAGGCCTTCTGGTTTTTATTTCCTTGAAATATGAACAGTAAAATATCATTAAAATAAATAATTTTATGCATCTTGAAAGGAAGTGAAAAACTAATATAGCAAATGCACACCTGCCTCCAAGTTCAGAGGGTGTAAACTCATCAAGGAGCAATTTTAAGCCCAGAATATCCTCATTCACAATTTCTCACACTTTTTTCACTTCTCCTCACAACAAAAGTGATCATTTCCTTAATTGGAAACCTTCAAAAATCAAAACCTTCATAAATTGAAACCACGCTAATTCAAATTTTTTTCCCAGTCCCTAGAAATTTTGCTCACAGAGGTTCAACTGCATACAAATTTTAGGGCCCAACTTATATATGGGCTTGATGAACTTGGGAAATATTGCGATTTTGAACATTTTGATCTCTAAACTTCCTGAAGTTCATAAATTTTCAGTAAGAGAAAAAACAAAGCGTTTCCCTTTTGCTCTCTTAAAAAAATGATTAAAATCTGGCTCTGCTTTCACAGCTGATTTATATTAAATTTCCTTTCAAATGAAAAAAAAACCAAAATACTGTAGGCGCCTTGCTTCCACTTGAGAAACGTCCGAAAAGGCATTTTGAAAAAAAAAGCGTAATCTAATTTTCTAGGCTGGTTGCGCATTTTTTCCTCATTGATCTGCTGAAGGGGGCCATTTCCTAATTATTGTACTGTGCAGCATTCGTAAATGCCTCAATATTTCACAACCAGCGTTAGTCGAACATAATTTCGTGTATTTCTGAACTACATTTCACAGATCATGACTATGGGGGTGTATTTTGATGGATACAGTTTCTCTTCTGGAAATCGCCTGAAAATCTGGCTGGGACTTATTCCTGAGATGGGTCTCATATTCGGGCGAACACGGTACTTATCCATCGAGATGCCTCATACGGGGCAACGGCATTACGCCAGGTTACCAATTTCGTGCCCGGGAAAGCCTCCGGACGAACGCTTTCGGCCTCGGAAAGATTTTCTCATGCTGTCGGCATTTTTTTCCGCCACGCATTTCCTTTTCTTTTCTAGCTGGCCTGGCCCTGATTGAACCCTGTCTTTGCCTGCTGGTCGAAACCGGGATTGTTGGCTGAGTAAAAATACACATCCGCGGTCTCATGAGCCAACATCGCAGCGGCGAATGCTTCGATCGCCTGCGGGCTGGGTTATCCTCGTCCCGGGATCACGATCATCTCGAAGAAATGCAGTATCATCATCCAGCGACGCGGACTCACTCTGAGAATTACGCAGTTTCTCAGAGTTCATATAGGCGTGCATCGGTCCCTGCTCATTCCATATCGCTTTAGAAGATGTGCTTTCGTAATCACGGCGAGTCGTTAAAATTAATGAGTAATGACTACTCGTCTCTGGACCTTTCGATCAACTGCAGAAGCTGGAAGCGAAGCGGTCAATTGCTTTCGATCCGGATTTTTATTTTCATTTGATTGCGTGCTGCTGTAAAAGCCAATCGCACTGGTTCGTGGAAAAAAGTCCGGCGAAGAGAACTCATCGAGGCTTGATTTTCTTCGTGAAGTAACTCATGTTAAAGCTGCGATAATTGGAAAATATTTTTTATTGTTCTATTCGGGAACCCAGCAGTACTTTAAATCGGGAATCGCCGCCAAGGAGAAGTGGGAGCCTGCTGTGGATTGAGAAACGATTCATAAATTATGGACCAACTTTACGGGGTAATTCCAAGGGGGGAGGCTGACATTTTCATTATCTCTACCTATTTTCGTATTTTTATGGAATCATTGGTTGGTGAGGCAAAGAATATGACACTTCCTGCAATTTGAAATAAGTTTTGTGGACAATCTTCGGAGTCAAGGTAAAAGGGAGAAGAAGGGCAACCCTTTGCTTTTTTTTATCTTTAGTTCTGAAAATATATGGATTAGGAGTCATTTCTGTATGTCTTGCCTGTTTTATTTTACAGTTGAGCCTGGATAAATTGAACCTCCCCAAGTACAGGTGAACCTTGATAAGTCAAACCTCCCTAAGTCAAATTCCTCCCTAAGTAGAATTTTTTTCAAGTCCCTGTCTGAATTCCCTTAGTATCAATACATTAAAAACCGCCCTATAAAATATCTGTAAGTTGAATTTTCTGAGGCCTTCTGGTCATTTTTTCTTGAAATATGAAAGATAAAATGATTAAAACAAATAATTTGATGCATTTTGAAAGGAATTGAAAGACAAATACTGTATAGAAAATGAACCCCTGCCTCCAAGTTCAGCAAGGTGTTCCCCAGAAAATACTCATTTATGATTTCCCACATTTTTTCACTTCTCACAAGAAAATTGTTTGTTTCCTCAACTGGAAACCTCAAAAAATTAAAACCTCCCTAAGTCAAATTTTTTCCTGGTCCCTAGAAATTTGACTTAGAGAGGTTGAACTGTAAAACTTTTCCCCCCATCTGAATTCCCTTGGGTGGCGCTGCCAGGATTTATTTGCACAATTTGGTACCACAGGTGAAAGATAAAAAATATAAAAAGCATTGCATGATCAGAAGAGCCCATTCTGGAAAATTACAATTTTTGACACTCCTGCAGAAAGGTTTTATGCAGAAAAAGGAATTATTTAGTGCTGGGTGGCATTTTTCCTGCATTCATGCCACATGATTTGCATTGAAAGATTTTGAAAACAATGGTTTTCACTTCCCCAGATTTTTGAGAACATTGGCTACTCAGCAAAATCTGCTTTTTTTACCTTTTGTCAAACCAAAATGCACAAGCATAATTTAAATGGACCTGCCACTGTCCAAGGGTACAAAACCATTCTAGCTCAAAGGCTGTTCCTCTCCAGCCTGGGTAACATGGATTTTTGGAGATCCTTTGGCAATTAAAATATTTTCTGGACACAGGAAAGAGAAAATCAATTGAAAACTGACTTGACATGTTTTGCAAAGAAGTGAGAGACAAACCGGGCAAACAAACCCCTGCCTCCAAGTTCAGCATCCTGTCAACGTATTAAAAGCAATTAAAGGCCCAGAATACTACAGTTTACAATTTCCTACAATTCTGTTTTCTTTCCCAGAAGAAAAATGCTTGTTTCCCTGAATCCAAACCTCCCCAACAGGGACTCCTTTCCCGGTCCCTTGAAATTAGACTTGGAGACGTTTGATTGAACTTTATTTTAACACGTGGGTGGGATTTAGATGGAAAATCAGTTCTTCAATGAGGTGTGCCAGAGTTCAAACCTTTTACCCTGGATGGGCCACCACTGGGTCAGACAGGTTACACTCCTTGCAGCGTTGGACCCGCAGCGAAAAGAAACGCCCGACGTGCGACTTTCCCTCCGCTGAAAGCAGCACGCAGGAAAAAAAGGAAATAAGAGAAACTTCGAAGAATATACTGTATATCGCCCATGCAGGGACCCGACGCGAGCAGGTGGCCCGCGAATCATCTAGAGCTGTAGACCGATTCCCGTATACCCGGGCACCGGCGATTCCCCGTCGAGCGGATGCGTTGAGGTTTTTCTTTTCTTTTTTTTTCGTCTGCGGTGCAATCACGGTCGAGGAAAATGCAACGTGAACGGTAATTGAAGTTCACCCGCGTACGCGATGGCCATTGTTCACTCGCCGAATTTCACGGCGGCCGCTTTCGTCGCGGCGGCACGGGAAACCCGCGGGAACGTGGCGCACTTACGCGGCGGCGGCGGTGGTGGCGGCTGAGTCCTCGCGACGCGCTGATTTCCCCCCCCCCCCCCCTCACCCACCATCCGGTGTTCCGTGCATTTTCGGCATGAAACCAAAGTGCCTGCGGTCTAGAACGCCACAGGCTAGGCGAGTCTCTTGCACGTTCTCAATTCCCCCTCTCCGGAGGAAACAACGTGCAGAAGGAAACAGTAATTCTCCGGGAGAATCAGTAAGAAATCCCGAGAACAGGTGGATGAGGGTCAAAGCAAGGTTTGCAAAAGAAGCGCATATCCTAGTTATGCAAGAACCACAGGCACATTTTTGCCCCTAGAAGATCAAGGCAGAAAAGTAGGGACCCCGGTATACTTTGCTGAGAAGAAATAATTACAGTCAAACCTCTTTAACCCTTGGATGGCGGAGGGTTCATTTCCATTGTGAGGCAAAGTCAGGATATTTTTGCGAGGTGGTCCAGTTTGACCCAAGGTTGCTGAAATGCTCCCAGGTTGATAAGGCCTGAGTTGGGAAAAATCCGGAACATGAATTCTCTTTTGTTTTCAGGAATCTTCCATGCTGATCCTATACCAGGAATGAAGGAAAAAACGCCACACAGTGAGGGATTTTTTTATTTTTCATCCAAAATTTTCTGCTGGATTAGAAAAAAAATGTCAGACTTTTTCCCAACTCAGGCCTTCAAACAAAAGTTGCATTTTTAAAATTCCCAGTTCTCAGTGACAGGAAATTTTGCAAATATATCCCAACTTTGCTGCACAAGGGTTGAATCAAATTTCAAGGGACCAGCAAACAAATTTGACTTAGGGAGGTTTTGATTCAGGGAGGTTGACCCTTGAAGATTTAATGTTTTAATTTCCAAGTGAAAATTTTTTCTGGAAACTTAAAAATAAATTCCAGGGGTTTTCCCATCTTTGCCCTGTGAAAACTGTCATGGTTTTTTTTTCAAATGTCATTCTTGACTGCACCCAAGATCTGCCAAAGAAGTCCAACTTTGCTTCAGAAGGGTTCAAATACAAATATGATGAAATACAAATATGTTATTGTAAAATTTTTATTCACAATTATATTTTAAATGAGATCCCCAATGCTCATCACCACACAGAAATTAAAGCATCAAGCAGTTTAATTTTGCAATTAAAAAGTGGGGCTTTTTTTAAAAATACAGTACAGTAATGCATTGTGCGGTAGAACAAAAAAAAACAGGAAAGAAGTAGGTTATCTCCAGGACCTAATGACCTAATGTCTGATTTCACCGTCAATGATTGGTTCTCGTTTTTTTAATTGTATTCCCTGTAAATGTACGGTCACAATAAGTCCCATGTATCCCTCCAAGAGGTCCTCATCACCAAAGCTAGACGTCATGTGCGTTCATGTTCTGCACCCAAAGCCAGCCCATCCCTTGCTCGCGGCGTTAATGCCGGGTTCGCTGATGAGTATTTTTAGGGCTCTCTCGCTGCGCAGTGGGTGGTTGGGCCGGTGATGGATTAGTCAAGCCGGGGAAACGGAAACAGACGCCGCGGAGATTTGATTCTCTGGAATCCGGCAGGAAACGGCCCGTCCGTCGCGTTACAGTACTGCACAGTATTTGTTAAGGACGCCAGAGAGAGAAAAAATAATAATGAATAAAAATACTGACCGAACGCGGAACAACGAAGTTGCAGCGGGGGGGGGGGGGAACCCGAGAATAGCCCGGAAGAACAAAAGCAGCCGTTGACACCCGGGTTTCCCTGGTACTGCTGGGAAGATGAGACACGGTGTTTTGGCACCGCGTGGGGGCTCGCTCGCTCGCAGGCTGCCGCCGCCGCCGCCGCCGCGTTGCGCCCTGGAAGCCATCAAAGGGCATGCCTATGCAACTCGGGGCCCCGTCGCATCCAGGGATTAAGATGGATGAATTGTCTGCTTCCCACATACTTCCCCCCTCTTCGCTTTCAGCGTCGGTTGTCTTGCGGGGATAATGAGCGGGGGACGTGGAACGAACGCCGGTTCTTCTGGGTCTGGTCGTCTGTTGTGCTGCGCACCACCACCACCACGACGACGACGACGACGATGACGATGCCGCCTGATGAGCAGCCGATTCTCCGAGACCTGCCAACGCCCTCATCTTCGCCCGCCGCCAATTATCCCGTCCAGCTTTGTCTTGTTCCCTCTTCGCCGACTCACTTGTGAGCATCCACGTTGCTACGGGAGAGCTTTCCAACCTGAGGTACAGTAACCCACTGGTGATAAAGTGGGTACCCAACCAACCCCCCCCCCCCCCCTTTTTTTTTAATTGGATGCAAGTTTCNCCCCCCCCCCCCCCCACTTTTTTTTTTAATTGGATGCAAGTTTCATAACAGTGTTTGGTGGCCCTGAGAAGGGCCATTTAGTTTCATTAGTCTCCAAAAATACTGTAAAATAATCATCTTTGAAATTGCCTACTGCTGCCTCTTCCTCACTGTCACTGATGCTCTCCATGTCTTTTTCTTCTTGGTGCGCCTTTTGACTGCCCTTCTGATTTTTGATGATCTGAAGTGGACCAGCAGTCATTTGATCAATAAAGTGAACTGTAGATTTAGCAGAAGTCAGCAAATGATGATGTTTTGACATTCAAAGAATCACTGATGTCCACTGCAGGTGAAGGATCCCTTTATATACTCAACTCACAAATGTATTGGTCCTTGGCCTTGTGCTGGGCCTGCTGGTGAAAGGTGCAGCTTACCATCAAGAGTTACAAGAGTAACTGTAATCCCCAATTTTTGCACCAAGAGATATGTAATTGAATTCGTGTAAAGGACTTTTCGTCTAACAGACTCGTCCCTTGCACAAATCAAGTCCGTTAGACGGGGGTTGACTGTATAGGGCTATAGTCAAAATAAAGAAAACCTGATCAGGAATTCGGCGAACTTCCAGTGACGTTTTATTCCCAGCCCACAGGAGTTTTTACCATGCTGGGATTAGCGTTTATTCAAGCCGCCTCGATAATTCTAGCTTTATTGAAGCACGTGGTCCGGTCATGCAAATGAGACCCAGCATGCGGGGAAGGCGTGTTGAGGATTCCAACTCATCTTCTCGGCCTAGCTTTTCTCACGCACGTTCCTGCGAAAGAATGTGTTCGACATTCCCCCACGAGAAGTCTGAATTAATGATAGAAAACACTGCGATACCGTCAATTCCACGTTTTGTCCGAACAGCACAATAAGTTGAGGATTGAATTTTCTGTGGAAGCCCTTTGAGAAAACCGCAGGGTTTTTTCAAATTTATTTTCATTTTAGACCGAATGTATCTTGGAGGAAACGTGGTGCCTATTTTGTCAGCTTCTGTGTCTTATGGTCTGTTTACTGAGGAATTTTACTGGTCCGGAAATATTTTTTACTTGGAACCCCATAGCTCATGAAGGGTCCAGTCTTGAAGTGATGCCTTGTATCATCACTTATGTCTTTAAATACAGTAAGACCGCCAGATGTGGACATAATTGGTGCATCAAGAGTGCCCCAAAGTTGAGTTGCATTTTCCCTTGGACTTACATTATAAAATTTTTAATTGGCGTTTTTTGTAGAAAATACTCACCATAATTCCATGAAAATAAACATGTTCTCCCAATTTCAACTGATTCAATCGATATATTTCAACACAATACAGTATGGACATTTGGGGAACTGAATACTGATACCTCTGTACAGTGCATAGAAGTGTTGACATTCTCTATAAAAATATCATTCAAGTGAAAAAGAGAGAAAGAAGCCCCTCTATGCTTGAGATAATTTTTTAAATTAGCTAAATGGGTGGTAAATTGGTGAGAGAAATGCCCAAAAACTTTTCTTACATCAATTTTAGGGTTGGAAATATTTGTTTCTTGTAATTTTGCCAGAAACATATTTGCAATTGTATCCCAAAATGTGTGTATGTTGAGTCAGTGTCCTCATATTTGGCCTTTTTTATTAATTGTTTATGGGAAAAGAAGTGTCCCTAGGTCTAATTGTCCGCAGGTCAAGATGTCCGCATGTGGGGGTCTAACTCCTGTACATGCAGTACTGTGAAGTAAAAACTCCCAGGGGGCATCCAGAAACCCCTGTAATTGCCTAACTTTTCTTCAAGACGTGTATGCCGTGATGTAAAATGTACACTTCGGCCTACGAAATCGGATTTCGCACAGATGCCATCAATCTCATTTTCCTGCATTCATTTTATGTCAGTCGAAAATGCGTAAATCCCTGAAAGTTTACGACAGTTTTTATGAACACAGGCGCAGTTTCCGGAAGAAAGTTCAATACCTCATGCCTTCCTATCGTCTTACCGAAGTTTTAGGGTGTCACACAGATACCGAGATATGATATTGCTGCATACCTAAATTTATACTCCTGGTCTAGGCACTTGGCCATTCCTCAAAAAAAATTTTCAAAATGATCTGGCTACTTCTGAACTTCGGAAGTGTGATGGCGACAAGGAGGATCCGCAAACCGCAGAAGTCCTGAAGCATGATGACATCAACTGAATTTTGCAGTGTTAGTGGATAATTTCAATGTGCAGTACGTACAGTAAAATCTCTATTATGCTGACCGCGATGGATCATACTTGTACATATGTTAATGATCATTCAGATGACAAACCGTGCCAACTTTGCCAGTGTACGAGAGAATCTTGCAGTTTTAGCACTGTATTTTCTCACGATGACTTGAATTTCATACGGTATCAAAATCCCGTTTAACCTGATTGACAATCAAACACTAAAACAAATAATGATGGTCATAAAATATGATCTCATGTACTCGGAAGGACAGATTCATAGAAAAATCTTGATGATTCTGTTGCTCTGAAATTTTCTGGGATGTCAGTGACAAGACAGAGCATTGAGCAACAAACCTGATTCATTTCAGCAACAGGTTTGTTGCTCAATGCTTTTTTCACCTGAGCTGTGATTTCCTTTAGCAGCCCACAAGAAATAAAATTCAGCTGAACCTTAATAAACCAAACCTCTTCAAGTTGAATACCCTCTAAGTAAATTTTTTTCAGGTCCCCATCTGACCTTCCTCAGAAACAATACATTAAAAACCTCCCCAAGCCATAGGCGTTTCCCTTCAAACCTTCATAAGTCAAATTTTCTGTGGCCTGTTGGCTATTATTTTCTTGATAAAAGGAAGAAAAATGCAATGAAAACAGAAATTGATGTGTTTTAAAAGGAAGTGAAAGACTTGATGGGGCAAATGAACCCTTTTTCAAAGTTCAGCATCCTTTCAACTCATTCAAGAAGCAATTTAAGCCCCAGAATTTCTCCATTTACCATTTTGGGCATTTTTTTTACATTTCCCAGAACAAAAGAGGTTTGAATTGTTGCTCAAACGTCTTTACTGTAATTCAAAACTTCCCTAACTCTGAAGCTCCTTAAGTCAAATTTTTTTGCTGGTCCCTTGAAATATGACTTAGATATGGTAAACTGTAATTTTTTTCTGCCAAAAGAATTACTGTGGAAAAATGAAAGAAATTGGCAGAAAAAAGGGACAGTATTCAAGACATGAGCAGAAACTAATAATTTGAACTTGCCATAATGTGTAGATACAGTACAAAGCAAGCAATGAAATTTGAATTAGCCAAAAATTTGAAATCTCCTTCAAATTTTCCTCAGCCTTCTCCCATATAACTAAATATTGAATATAAAATTGAATTTTCCAGACAGCTATAAACAAGTTTGTAACCATGATTTCTCATTGATATATGGATTTTTTGGCTGGAGATGTGGTTTTAAATTCACGTTTATCACTCAAGGCAAAATAGTGGCTGCACGCAGGTTTTTATTGTAAGAAGTTACTTGCTCAAAGTTGTTGTTGCTCAAGGCTCCATAGTGAACCAGGTCAGGTCATACTGTATACGTAATTTTTTACTCCCATTTTTTCACATCTGAGAGCATCAATTGTCTGGAAAAACTCCCCTGGCACAATATGAGATAACTATTGCTTTACAAAATCAAGGATTGATGAAAATTTACTGAAGCAGGAATGAGAATAATGTCATTCAAACACCACACAGCAATTTTATATGCTTGAGAAAAGTGAAACCCTTTTACCCCTGATAAGCTGCCACCCTCAGTAACCACCATTTAATTTTGTGAAACAAATCTTCCCTATAATGATAAAATTAGTGGAAATCCTGTTAAAAAACCATATGCCAAATTATTGAAAATTCAAACATGCTTTTAAAAATTAATTTTGTCTTCAATAAGCTGTCAACTAAATTCAAGTTTCTGCAGAAGGTCTCCAATTGAAAGAAAAACTTGAAGATGAGACAATTTATTTCTGGGGGAACATTTGCTAGATACAAATTGTTTGGGATTTCCCCATCCAAAGAGATTTTATGAGTAAAACCAAACAATCAGCCTGGGACAGGCTGGGAGCCTCTTTATAGAGGCTCCAAGAAATTGAGATACTGTATATTTATTTTCAAAAGGAATAAAAAACTCAGCATCTTCTTTTAGAGAAATACACACACGCACAATAATTCACATAATTTCTCAGAGAATTTGTTCAATATCTTGCAATGGAAGTTCAGAATGGGAATGATATATTGAGTACAGGTTTTCTAAGGTTTATAGATTTCTTTGGTTTGGAAAAATAGGACTTGTTTTTGGGTGAGTGCACCATTATTTATTCCTTGTTTCTGAATGGATAACAAGGGGAAAATCAAAGACACTTATGTGCATCATTCTACAAGTTTCCAAGGATTTTTGGGGTAAGTTCTTTGGTGTGAGCAAAGCACATGTTCTTGGGATTCAGGTGGTTTATTAATATAATATTTAATTAAGATTGCGCTGTTATCCTAATTTCCTTGAGAGAATTAACAGGAGACACTTTTGTCTATGAGGAAATGTCTCTCCCCAGAGAGCAAGTAATCTCATGTAAACTCTCTAGAATAACTTTTTAATCAAGATTCCCTTCTAATGGCCAGGGTTCTGAAGTGAATAGACTTCTTGTTATAGAGCGTAAAACATGTATTTCAATATAACCTCAACCAATGCCAGATTGACAATGAATGTCTATACATACACTTTGTGGTACCTTTATAGACTCAAGAAGAACCAGACTCAACTGCACAACCCAAACAGGGATGCTGTGAAAGGGGACAAGGGAAATGACTGCACACCAGACAGTGTATTGCTTGCATGATGACCTTGTCTGCTTCAGAGCAACAAGTTGCTCTGAGGGGCTTACCTGAAATTCCAGAATGTCAACCAAAAAAGGCAGTATTATCAGTATGATGCCAGACAAACCAGAATATTACTTGGTGACAGCGCACCAAATCCCCAACACATGTCATGCCTCCCAGTGATATTTTGATGGCTTTCTAGGAGAAAATAATATTTTTTCGTATTATATCTAATTTTCATAGGATTTCATCTTTTTGATAAACTGCCAATGCTGTTGAACTGCCACAAACCTCACCAAAAAATGATGGCATATAACAAGGTTTGACTTACAGTACAATATAAAACTGAGGGAAATGGAAGAGGAGAATTATTGTACCTCTCTTCTTCGAAGTAGCTTCGCGTGCTTTCGAAAATTATCGTCTTCCCCAGTGATGAAATCCGAGCAAACTTTCGAGCAGTTTCAAAAGGAGGGATCATTTACCTCCTCCACTTGAGGGAACCCCGGAGTCACGCACGCGGCTGGTACCCGGATGCGTCTGCGACTTAGGCATGTCATCTCTTCTGCTGCTCGTGATGAAACATGGTGCCAAGATTTGAGACGAAGCGAATGACGAAGATATTTCGTTCGTGAGCCATTAAGTTTTTTCGGCGGCTGGGAAGAAATCTTCTCAGCTATTCCCAGCCAACCACCGCGCGGCTTCTCTTTTCACCGTTTCTGGGTGAAAGAGTTCCGAACACCTATTATGCCGCTTCATGAAAGGAGCATTCATCCAGGGTCCTTTTCCCATCGGCCGAGTCATTATTCTTCCTTCAAAAAATGATCCGACAATCTCCCATGTTTCTCCCGAAGCGGCAGCAGCAGTAATCCGGTTCCGTCCTTTTCGGAATGTATATTCTCGGGAATCAGAAATATATCAGTAACATTTCAACCGACTGATCCCGGGATCCGCTTGGGACTGAATCGGTAGGCTTTTTTGTCCGCTGGATTGCCTCTGCCGAGAAAGGCACAGTTCTGTAATAACATCAGCATTCTGTGTTGGAAATAACTGCGATTATTCCATTGACTTGCAGAGAACCACATTGAGGTCATTAGAGAGAAAACTTGAGATTGTTGCGCATCTCATTAACACCGAGAACCACACATTGAAAAGATCATCACACTATTGCTGTGATTATTAATTTTAATTTTGAAATCAGGGTTCTGTTGAAATACGTATGTGACAGGCTGAGAACCATTTGTTTCTCTCAAAATACGTGGATGGCAAACAAAGGTACAAATGATCTGACTGCACATATACAGTAAAATTCCATTAAAAAAAAATTGTATAACAATTTTTTTTACCATGGATTTTTCTTGATCTCACTACTTAATCGATAGGGAAAATGCCATAAAACATTCACTATAACTAATTGATGTCCCCTATGATCTCAGTATAATGGATTTTGCCTTCCTTGATTATGGGTCCTTGAGCCATACAAATTACCAAATGGCAAAAAGAAAAGTACGGTAGTTCATCTTTGAAGGGACCATAACTTACTTTTTTCAGAAAAAAATGTTGAAGTAAGAGAAGATTACAACACTGTACCACAAGGTTCTCAGCTAACAAATACAATCTGTTCCAGGGTACTATTTGCTCATCAACGTAGAAAGCTGGCAGGGTGACTTTTCTGGGACAAATTTTAATGCTTTCTGAGTTGGGCCAAGAGGAGTCAAAACCAAATTACTGTTTCTTGGCCTTGGCAGATAAGGTAAAATTTTACTCTGGTGGACAAGTTCTCCAAACTTATCTGCCGGCAAACAAATTGTGATCTGGTGGACAATTTCTCCAAATGTGTCCACTAGTAATCCAAAATTGGTGGCTCTGGCATACAAGTTCTCCAAACTTGTCCACCAGAGCAAAACTTTTTCAGACAATTTTGGTTTACTACTGGACAAGTTTGGAGAATTTGAAGTCTCTGTTGGACATTTTCTGGTGGCATACAAGTTCTCCAAACTTGTCCACCAGAGCACAACTTTTTCAGACAATTTCTCCAAAAAAAAAGTCCATGGAACTCATTTGGATGAGTTTTGGACATTTTTTGGAGAATTTCTTGCTCACTAGGACTGAATACCTTGTTTATTTGATACTTCTACACTTTATTTCCCTTTAAAAATATTAAATCCAACAGTTGAGATCATGGCGACAACATTTTTGAGGTAGATGCAACGAGTCACCATTTTTCCCACTGAAGAATTCGTCCCGTCAAGCTTGAAATGAATTTTCTGAACTTGAAGGTTTTTCTCAACGCGGTGTATTTCAAAATAGCTTTCAAAAAGCAACATAAGAGATAATTTTTGAAAGCTTTGGGTCGGCGGAAAAGTCACGATCAGGTGCTTATGAACACCGCTGCCACTTTTCAGCGGTGGTGTCGCCGTTTTGGACGCTTCAGGAAAATAGATAGTGTAAAATGGAATGCAAAAGAACCTTCCTCGGGGAACTCTCGAAAAATGAGGAATTTCCACAATCAACAGGGGTTAACGAAGTCCTGGGGAGTCAGCTTCAGCAGGAAGAACTCGCATTTTTCTGGCATGCATTTTAATGAATTGAAGAACCTTTCAAAGTTCACGATTTCACTTGAAGACAAAAATTCCGTTGGCCAGTGGGGTACACAAACCCTGTAGAAAAGAACTAAGTTTATATCCAGAGCCAATCCCAAGATTAAAACTCCAAATGAGGGTTAAATCTTTCTCAGGCTCATGAGAAAGGTAATTCTGAACTTTCAAAAATTTCCAAAAGAACCCCCAAAGACATGCTTTCACAATTTGGATATCTTCAAAGTTTTTGTTACAACAGCGTTTTTCATTTCAATTTTCGTTTAGACCATATATGCTCCAACAAATGCCCTGGCATTTACTGTTTTTGATTTTTTAGAATTTCACCCCATCCTTTAATAGATACTGGCATCTATTAGAGACCAGCAATTATTATCCAACAGTTGCAACTGTGCAACAATATTAAAAGGAAAATGAGTGGTTAAACGAGGGGAAAATGGGAAAAAAGCTTGGATTTCCATATGATTTTTGGAAATGCCACATGACTGCATAAGAAAAAGCAAAAGGGAAATGGTGTCTGTTGTATTTAAGAATAGATTGGAAAAGGGGTATAAAAATTAACAAATTGTCAGAATTTTTTTTAATACCCCCCCCCCCATTCTTTGACCTGGCCCCAATTAGAGCCTGACTGATATTCCCTTGAACCCCCTTTGATATCTAGGGTTTATAAGAGATTGGCAGATATTGGAGACTCCGCATTTATTGGAGCATTTACGGTACTTTTTTAATAATTCAGAAATTTTCTGCACACCATTGCCTGTATCACTTATGAAAAGAAACTTTTTCTGAAGCATCACCTTGCTGGATGCTTGAACCCCATGATGTTTTTGGCCATACCGGATTTTCAAGCTGCCAGCTTTTTTTCCAAGCCCACTTGAACATTGTTAAGGAATAACTTACCTTAGCATAAATTTGTAATATTTGTTAGTGGATCAGAAATGAATGAAGTAAAGTTTGGAAAAGATTTGAATTTTTGGAAATAAAAAACAGAATCAGCCTGGGACGAGGCTGGGAATCCTTGTAGGATTTCTTATATATATTGATAGAATGTATTTCAAAATTTTGTCCCACAGTTGAGTGCACAAAGACACAATTTTTACCAAACACAACAACTCAACAGAACTCTTCCACAGACATGATTTTGTAGTTGTTCACCCAAAAGTTTGATTGCAAATGTGGTTTCAAATTTTGTTCTCTCCTGGAATTTGGGAGGAAAATGGAAATCGCTTTCTGGTTTTAATTGGGTACTTTCCTGTTATCTCAGTACCCATTTTTCTTTGTCTCCTGAATTTAGTATTTGTTAGGTTAGGTTAGGTCAGGTTATGTTAATTGAAAGATATTTGTAACTAACATAACCTGACCTAACCTAACTTTACCTAACTGCCTCCCAAAATCAGTTTCAGCAGAATGCAGAAAAATGAAATTCACAGTTTCTGGTAGGTTCACGGAAAGTAGGTACTGAGATAACAGGATATTGTGGTTATCCTTGGTGAGTTCCTTCCCATTGAGGGTTGGAACTCTTATCTGATTTCGCAGTTTTTGTGTTTCAATAATTTTACTTTTAACGTAATTTGGCATGCGTGGTTTCCCAACAAACATAATCAAAAATTCCCCAGCTCTGCTGCTGGATGAAGACCTCGTGTGTGTGCGTGTGTGTGTACCCTAACCCATTATCCCGTTTTATTCAGACTGTGTCTCATTGAGGAGGAGCGCAGGTGTTCAACCCCTTCCGTGTCCGGGAATTTCTTCGCCTTTCGCGCGAATCCGAGATGAGCGCGATTCCCGAGCACCGGGTGGCGGTAGAAAGAGGGGTCGATCGACAGCCCAGAGCCCGGGTTCCTGGGATCTCCATCTGTTTTCCCTCCCCCGCCTGGTGCGGCAATTTACGGCTGCTGGGATTCATTCGCGGCGCTGGGAGGAATTAGGCGAGCACAAGGGGGGCGGCCCTCGGTCAATTGTTACCTGTTGGAATGTTTTTCAATGGGCTCTGATACTCACGGCCCCGAAAAGCATCCCTTCGTAATCTCGGATAATAAAGGCTCGCTCAGTTCCTCCTCGGGACCCAAGGCATGAACTGCTGCTCATTCGAGTGAGCGAATCGCTGAATGATGCGTTTATTCTGGCGATTGTTCCTCCCGCGCGTACCCGGGCCAACTGCTGCCTGCCCGCGGGGGCTGCTGCAGAACCCATCCGGAACGATTTCCCCCCGTGGCTGAACAAAAGCCGACGAGATGAAAATCACGCCCGGCGAAATTGCAGGGGTCCTCTCGCTCTCTACAGTCGGCCAGGAGGAAATTTCGAGCGCGAAAACGTGTCTCGGTGACCCTGAGGCTGAATTACAGTGTGCCGGAACGCTGCGGATCAAAGAGGACTAAAGAGCACGATTGCGTTTTTATTTTTCGAAGTAAAAGAACACCAGCAATGCATGCGTGGAGACTGTGTTGGACGCGCCCCTGGTGTTGCGGTTTTATTTATTTATTTTTAATCTTCTTTTTTTTTTCCCTGGGGGGTTGAATCGTTGCTTGGGGTTCCCGTGCGGGGTCACGAGGTGTCCGCGGGTCACGTTTGAGTACTTTCGGTAATTGTGTGAAGCGTGACCTATCTATCACTTGGTCTTGGGGTATGAGGTGAGACCTATTCCTCATACACGAGAATATTGATGCAGAGACATGCATCAGAAGTGTTTGTGCAGAATAATGAACAGTTTCACGTGTAATCGACACAGATGTACTGTAACAGCGATGATCAGACCATTTTACGTCAAACTCAGTGGGACATGAAAAAAATGTATGTGAGAAGTTTTACAATTAGGAAAACCAGCGACGTTTTGGCTGAAGAAAAAATGAAGAATTGCATGGAGGTGAAATTCGTGATTGTCTGGACCTTGAACTGCCGCATAACTGGGTTGACAGGATGTTGAATTTTTAAGTACTCTCTGTCACTGCTAAAGACTAGAAAACATAGCAACCACATATTTCTCATCCAGGCTAGGACAAGTTGAAGGCAATTGGCAGTATGGCGGATCACTTTTTCCAGTAGGGCACTCATAGGTCACACTTCATGCAAAAATATCAATATTACGAGCATATCATGGCACAGTTGAACTTCTGGGGACCAGCAAAAAAAAATTAAGCCTTTTCATTCTGGGAGAGAAATATGAATGAATGAATGAACAGAACACTTTATTTGCCACTAACAGTGTGCCGGAACGCTGCGGATCAAAGAGGACTAAAGAGCACGATTGCGTTTTTATTTTTCGAAGTAAAAGAACACCAGCAATGCATGCGTGGAGACTGTGTTGGACGCGCCCCTGGTGTTGCGGTTTTTTGTTTTTTTTTATCTTCTTTTTTTTTTTTACCTGGGGGGTTGAATCGTTGCTTGGGGTTCGCGCGCGGGGTCACGAGGTGTCCGCGGGTCACGTTTTAGTACTTTCGGTAATCGTGTGAAGCGTGACCTATCTATCACTTGGTCTTGGGGTATGAGGTGAGACCTATTCCTCATACACGAGAATATTGATCCAGAGACATGCATCAGAGGTGTTTGTGCAGAATAATGAACAGTTTCACGTGTAATCGACACAGATGTACTGTATCAGCGATGATCCGACCATTTTACGTCAAACTCAGTGGGACATGAAAAAAATGTATTTGGGAAGTTTTCTAATTAGGGAAACCAGCGACGTTTTGGCTGAAGAAAAAAATGAAGAATTGCGTGGAGGTGAAATTCGTGATTGTCTGGACCTTGAACTGCCGCATAACTGGGTGGACAGGATGTTGAATTTTTAAGTACTTTCTGTCACTGCAAAGGACAAGAAAACACAGCAGCCACATATTTCTCATCCAGGCTAGGGACAAGTTGAAAGCAATTGGCAATATGGTGGATCACTTTTTCCAGTAGGGCACTCATAGGTTACACTTCATGCAAAAATATCAATATTACCAGTATATCATGGCACAGTTGAACTTCCGGGGACCAGCAAGAAAAATTTAGCCTTTTCATTTGGGGAGAGAAATATGAATGAATGAATGAACAGAACACTTCATTTGCCACTTTTCAGCATTCACAAGGCACAACCAAGACTCCCGCATCCAAACCCCATCCCCACCCAACCCAAATCCCCTTAAAGACATTCAATCACTTCAAAGCAGGAAACAAAACACAAATTGATGACAAAAATAAAAGAGAACACACTCCACAAAACAAAACTGGACATCTGGCATGTATGCATACACCCAGAAAAATATGAATTACAGGAAACCATGATTATTAATATTCTACAACTTACATTGTATCTTGAATGACTTTGGGACTTGGGTACAAGGGTGAATTTGTGAAATTAGTCTTTCACTTCCTTTCAAAACATGTCAAGATACATTTTCATTGCTTCTTTCCTGTGCCAAGAGAACAACAAAAAGCCTCCAGAAAATTTGGGTTATGGAGGTTTGAGAGGGAAAGCCTCAATAAGTAAGCCAGAGTTGTTTTGCATTGTTTCTAAATGAATTCAGACAGGGACTGGAAAATATTTGGCATAGGGAGGTATTTTACTAGGGTGTTTCAAGTTGGATCCATGATGAAATCCTGTAGGAGAAAAAATCCCTTAGGCCCAACAATCTTGCAGGGTCCAGAAATCCGGTATGTACAAAAATCTGGATAATTACTACAAAATTGTAACATTGTCTGTGGGTTTTCCTTCCAACTGTCTGGAAGGAATACAAATCTGGTGGATTATGAAATTGTGAAAGTCCCATGGTTTTAATTCCTTCCAAGGGTTTGGGAGGTTTAGGGACTACCTTTCCAATAGAACCTCACCTTCACTTACTCATCTTTATCACAAGAAAGGTGAGGAAGCCTGGGAAAGATGATGCCTTCATTTTGAGCCTTCATCCAGGGATTTTTTGGGTATAGGCTGTGTACTTTTCCAATGATTTTCACTGCTCAACTTTGCCTTCTGAAGTAATGTAAATTTGCATCAATTTGGGTACAAATATTGAAGTTGAAAACTTTTTGAATTAAAAAAAATCTGTTTCATATTCCCTTGGTCATGTACTGCATATTGAATATTAAGATTGAAAATGAAATAACACTATCAAACTGCATTTAGACTTCTTCAATAATTAAGAAATTGTTTACATACCATTGCCTTCTACAGTTTTCCAAGGAGGTTTTCCTGATATACAAATTCATGTTTTGGGATTTTTGTACCAACTGGATTTTTGGACCCTGTGAGATTTCTCGGCCTACGGGATTTTCAGGCTGTGGGACTTTTCTCTCTTGGGATTTTTTGCACCCATTCAAGTTATCAAGGTTCACGAGTAATTCTGAAACCCTGTGCAGTTTCCTCGGTGGCACCTCAGACCCGACGGAATCCACTCGCCTCACCCGGAAATTAAAATTTCTCCGGTCATCATCCTCCACTTTCCGCGCTGCCATGAATGTGAACCGAGCGAAATTCCCCGAGGCTGTTCAGCGGAAGGCGGGCAAAAATCAACCGCTGGAATTCCGCCGTGATTTGAAAACCTAATCACCCGTCTCTCGCCACTTCCATCCGGGGCACGAAATACCTTCGAAGCGTTTCATGTTCGGAATTTGCGGGCGTGTCGCAACTGCAAAAAAAAAAAAAAAAACAGTGTTCAACTAAAAACTCGACGGCTGTAGTCAGAACATCCGAACTACACGAATCAATGAATCGTGCAGAATAATAAAAAAATCACCATCTATTACACAGGCAAAATCATGGACATTTTATGAATTTGTGTATGGTTCACTTTATATTCCTGTTCCTATATACAGTACCATGAAACATAATTGTCTAAGCAGGCATGTTTCAGAGTGACTGCAGTAATCATTAAAAGTGAGATCCCCACATGCAGACACCTCAAGCTGCGGACAATACAACATAGGGACACTTATTTTATCATAAAAAATTAATTAAAATGACCCAACATGAGGACACTGACTCATTATAGGGACATTTTGTTATAAAATTGCAAATACATTTCAGGCCAAATGACAAGCAACAGATATTTCCAACCCTAAAATTGATGTAAGAAAAGTTCTTGGGCATTTCTCTCACCAATTTACCATCCATTATGCTAATTTAAAAAAAATTACCACCAGCATAAAGGGACTTCCTTCTCTTTTTTCACTTACATATATTTTTTAATCAGAGAATGCCAACATTTCTAGTACTGTACTGTAGAGAGGTATCAGTATTAAATTCCCCAAATGCCCATATGGTGTTGAAATATATTGATTGGAAGCAGTTTAAATTGGGAGACAATTTTTATCTTCATGGAATTATGGTGAATATTTTGTACAAAAAACACCAATTAAAAATTTTATAATGTAATTCTAAGGGAAAATGAGACTAGACTTAGGGACATTTTGACCTGGGGACACTCTTGATGCACCAATTACGTGCACATCTTGGGGTCTCACTGTACCACACATTCATTTTCCAATAAATTGAGGGTTTAGGAATGCATAATAGTTAGGTATAAAGTTTTACCTTGCATATTTTTAAATGGATTTTCAGAGTTCTCTATAGTAATGGTACTATCATTTGCAAGAAATGAAAATAAAATGCCCTTAGATTCCATTTTTAAATAGGCTTAAATTCAGATTTTCACTCAATAATATTTTTTCAAGTAGGAATTTTGTCAACTGAAAACTAAAGCAAGAGTCTTCAGTGGGAATACGATTTTTTCCTCTACCTTTAAATTGTCTTGGATTTTTTTGATGCACGTATCATTTTTACATTCATTATCGGACAGGTTCATTCTCCAAGAAGTTGATAACACCTCGGATAATCTAGTCAGCGGTTCAAAGTGACAAGTACCAACTGCAATTTTCAAGTACTGGTTGTCATGAAACGAGCATGACCGGACTTCCGAGGGCATGCAAACACGAGCAGACATGCTGAGATCATCATTGTAATTTAAGATGACCAACATATGGACTCCGAAGATGGTCCAGAAAATATTATACAGTACTGCGATTAATGTTTAGGGAATGCTGCTTGATTTCCATCTGCTTCGAAGGTCACAAGTTCCCCGAGGTAAGAACATATTCGAGGACGAAATAAGTCGGACAAATGCATATTATTCGTTGCTTGACCTTTCCAAAATGTCCGTCTTGGAGAAGATGGGCACACGTAGAACACAACTGTTTTTATTCTAATCCTATTAAATTGTCTGCAATGTATTCAAAATTGAGTACAATACTATATTCAGAAGATTTTGTTCAATTTCTCAAGTGTAACATCAATAAAGGTAGAGAAAAGATCCTAATCACTCAATTTTGTCATGATAATTGTGATGTTGTAGACTGAAGTAAATTACTAGCTGATCTTGCTAGTGTTCTGTTCATTCATTCTGATTCTGCTGTAGTGAATGCTTTAGTAGAGCCACTTCTTGCCAACAATTTGCGCATTATTGACAGATACTTGGAAGCATTTTAAAGTTGGATATTTGGAAGCATTTTCAAGTGGTGCTGGAGTTAACAAAATAGACTGAAAACATTCTCAAGAACAGTGGGACCTGTATAATGGGAACCTCCCTCAGTTGAATACTGTACCTCCATAAGTCAAATATTCTTGAAGTCCCCATCTGAATTCCCTCAAAAAAATGCAATAACCCCCCCCCCCCCCCCACTCAAAGTCTTTTCCTCTAAAACCTCCATGACTCACATTTTCTGCAGCCATTTGGCTATTATTTTCCTGAAAAAGGAAACAGAAAAGGAATTTGATACATTTTGAAAGGAAGTTAAAGACTAGATTGAACAAATGAACCTCTAACCTCCAAGTTCATCATCCTGTCAACTAATCTGAGAAGCAATTTAAGGCCCAGAATATCAGCATCTACATTTCCTGCCATTCTTTTATGTTTCCTACAAGAAAAATGATTGGTTCCATAACTCAAACCTTTATAACTCAAAACCTCCTGAAGTCAAAACTGCCGTAAGTCCATTTTTTTGCTGGCCCCTTGAAATTAAACTTGGATATGTTCTACTGTATGAAAATAACTGAAGAAAATAGTTGCTCAATTACTCCCTCTGTGCACATAATCAATTTTTTAAATACTGAAACCTGTTGGGAGTTCACATCTCTACAACATAAGTGAAAGAAACATTTTTCAGGCTGTGTTAGACATGATACAAATGCCTATGTAGATCCTCAATACTGCATTGAAATTTTTGCTGTGCACATTTACTGTAGTATGACCTTTATAGGTCAAATTTGAAGGGACCAAAGGTAATAATCTCCAGAATTCCAATCAAGAGCAGATTCAAAGTTCTGACGAGGTTGTTCCTGGTTCAGGAAGTTCAAAGCCAGCATAGAGGAGATTCATCCTACCCACATTTACGGAGTGCAGTACAAAGCATAACTGTGAAATCCCGATTTTTTTTCAATTCTTTTTCTTCTTACTCCCTGACACGAGGATCGATGTAAAAATTCCGCCCAGAAAAGCAGGCAAAACTGCGCACGGAATAACGCTAAGAACTTCAGTCGCGCTTCTTGAAAGCCGCTTCCGCTGCGTCTCGCATCAAACTTCGATTCGGCCGCCTGAGGCGAAGGTCACGGGTCTCGGGAGAGCCCCGACAAGGCCACTTTCACCTTGCCCGATAAAAGTTTCTAGGGCAGTAACTTCCAGCCTTCCTTGCTCTGCAATTTTCAAATTTTCGCGGCTTTCACGCTCGGGTTATAAATTCACACGCTGTACTTGACCATACTCTTTCCCATAACCCTGGGGGTGTTCAGGTGCCATTATTGCACATTATTAATTTGGTCACCAGAAAATCTTTTCTGCTTGACACTCCTTGAGAGAGCAAAACACACAAAATCAAACAATTCACTAAAGCATCCTGTACACCTGATTTTCCAAACATTACAAAAAAGGAAATGTACTGTAGGTTGTGCGTTGTATATACAGTAATAAAGATTGAAAACAGAGGTGTGAAGTTTTTCAAAAGAAAAATCCTGGAACAGGTAAAAGTCACCACAAATCACTCTTGGGGATGAAAAGAGGAAACCTGCATTTTCTCTTTGGAGTAGGGGCTCTCATAGTGCATGAACCATTACAAATCCAAAGAAGAATTATCATTTTTTTAGGACTCATTTCAATTTGTCATCAGCAAAAAGTGATATGCATCACTTATATGGGACAGGGTTTTGGACACATTATACATGTAAAAATCTTTGTGATTGTCTTACTTGAGGACACATGGTATTCAAGTAAATATTACATAAATGTACTGGACAGTACTGTACCATATTTAACCAAGTTACAAGGTGACTGAACTGAAGAAAACATGGCGCAGTTCACAGCTGATATAAGCTATTTTCAACTAAGTTTAGGAAACTTCTTTAGAGCATCTTAAGGGTTTGAAGAAACTTTTGGAACCATTTAAAAAGCACCATATTCAAAAATTACTTTATTATCTTTGAAACTTCAAATTCAGACTTTCAATAGTGGTTAAATTAGTTTGCTACAATTACTGCATACTCCTTTCTGCTTCAAAGTTTTTTTTGATTGTATTCAGGATGCCAAATGTTCTAAACTTAAAATTTTAATTGTGATCCTGCGATGAAAAGGGGGAGCTTAATATATGTGGGATGCGTTTTTCCCGAATTTCAGGCCTACAATCATTAATCACTCAAGGATATGTTTGTATTCGATTGAATCAGCATTAAATATCAAAATTTCAAGGACTCTTCATGTAGAATCTGTAAATACTGTAATTGAATTTCTTTTTTATTGAACCAAAAATTGTGCCAAACCAGAAAATTTGTAAAAGTATGAAGAGAAAATTTTCGTGAACAGCATCAATTTCCCTCAAAAAGGTTCTGGAAGCACTTTCATTTTCATCCCTGCGCTGTATGTAATTGGAAATGCGAAGAACTACATGACACATTTTCGTTGCCGTGAAATACTGTATGATGAACATTGGTTTGCAATTAAAAATTCGTTATGTCAAGATATTCAAGCCAGCAGAGAAGTTAAACTTCTTCTCAACGCGAGCAGGCATGATCAATTTTGGGAAAAGGCTCAAAAGACAAAAATGCAGTCGCTGATGCTCAGGCTATGCGAGGATTCCATACAATGCATTTCAAATGCTGTCCACAGGCGAACTTTTCACGGGCCTTTCATTCCCTCAAGGCGATTGCGAGGAGAAGCGACTGATCTGGAATTCAAAAGACCGGCGAAAAGCGCGAGGAAAAGACACGCCGCTGGCATCGAAGCCGTTGGCATTCGGAACACGGCTTCGGAAAGGCCAGTCGACCAGACGTGTTCTGAAGGTGAGCTGCAACCGCCTGCATGTCGAACCCGACGTTTTTCCAGGGCACCAAGGATGAGAAGCGTATCACATCGAACAATGTCATCCGTGACGATACAGTTGAGCGCGTCTCAAAATGCCGCTTCCAAAATAGAGCAAGAAAACAACAGGATTGAACAAAAAAAATGATGCCTGCTGCGCAAGGCTAAACTGTTTTGTAAAATGCTTCTCAAGTTTCAGGCAGACTCTCTCTTCAAAAAATGCAAGGGACCAGAAAAATATTTGTAGCACAGAGAATTTTTCTG
Source organism: Notodromas monacha (assembly GCA_905338405.1). Classification (NCBI taxonomy): domain Eukaryota; kingdom Metazoa; phylum Arthropoda; class Ostracoda; order Podocopida; family Cyprididae; genus Notodromas; species Notodromas monacha. Next base: position 28,868 of record CAJPEX010001040.1, read on the forward strand.
TAGAGAACACCTATAAGATGGGAAGAGAAACTTATGGGACCAAAGCAATTATTGTCATGCAGAGACAATTTTTGTAGACAAAATCATTTCAGAGTCCACCTGTTCTACGCAATTTGGTTGTAGGAATAAATGTTGGAACAATCCACAAATTAATAATTTTTATTACTGTATTAGAATCAAGTATGATCGAAATAAAGCGCTTATTTCTTTTATATAAAATAACCAAAATATCCCTGAGATGCAAAAATTATGTTAAGTCATGGTTCCCAAGAATTGAATTCATCATCATTGCTGTTTTTTAATTTTCTTAGCGACCTCTCACAGAAACTTGAATATATTGTTGGTAGTCTCTCAAAAGAAAAAATAATTTAAACATTGAATTTTTCTAAACTTCTACATTTTTTGAAGAAATTAACCGATTTCCATTAACAAATACTAAAATAAATTTCATTATAAAATTACCCCAATTCATTATCAAGAAAAGGTTTAGTTTTTGCACATTTTCCAGTTTTTTCCATCATTTATGCTCAGCAAAGGAAGACATGTTCTTGTTCTTTGCTTCTTGAGCTCCTTCTGAAGCCAAAATAACTGAATTTGTGTGGTCTTCTTCTGCACCTTTATTTTCTGTATATCTTGAAGTTGAGGAAAATATGTTACTCCATTTTTTGGGAGTTTTTCTCGGCTATTGATATACAGAAGGACCAATTGAAAATATTCCCATTGAAGTCTATCTAAGAATGAGGTCCCACTGTACAGTATTATCATCCAAAGTTTCAGAAAAGGTGATGATGAGTGGCTTGTTTAATTGATTCTAGGGCATCTTCTGTAACTTCGTGATGCTTTGAATATGCATCTGTTTTTGTCAATCGCGTGAGCTTTCTCAAATGTCATGGACACCCCACGGATTTTCTGGTCGGCGTGATTTTGGGACACCCTGAGTTGTTTCGGCCCCAGTGTCGTCAGCGTGGGATTATTTAAAACGAAATCCGCCGACCGCCGGTTACTCAGTCAAGGCTTCATGCGGGTCACCGACGAACAAGGAACAGTTGAATGCGAAAAACATTCCGTCAGCTTTCTTTTCCTTTTCTCAGGCCCATCAGCCGACGGGGAGATGAGGAGGAATGCGACGGGATCCCAGAAGGGTTCGAGTTCATGAATGAGCAGCAGCGCAGGGGGGGGGGTTTCCCCGGGCCGACACAGCGTTTCTAATAACACACTCGGGTCCGGAATAGTCGGCACCCCCCGGACCGGGGAGCACCAGATTTCACCTGCTCCGCGGCACAATTAACGACCCCCACTGGGGCTTTATCTCATGCCAGACCTGTTGTCCCCCGCAGCTCGGTGTCGTCCCGGTTCGCGGGGATATCGGTGATTGATGGCCGATTTGCCGGGAAGCATTAGAAAAATGTAATCAGACCCGGGATCCGGGCCGCCCGGCAATTTTCCCTGGCGTGACCCGGCACGCGCCGCTTTTCTACACCCACTAATTTCCTTCCCCCCCCGAAACGCGTCGGATTTCTGGTATTCCGCAGCCCCGACCGAATGACCAACTCCGGGCAGAAAATAGTTCATTCCACGTCAATCAGAATTTATGGTCGGCCCGCGCTCGGCAAAAACAATGCCTCATCTCGCCCGATCATCGCGGAGGGGTTCCACGCACCGCAGCCCATTCCACACGCATCCCCACGACCATCGCTTCAACTGCCCCCATTCCGTCTCACGGAAAAGCCTCCTAATCCCAGCAACTACCAGCCACGTGGGGAAAGTCCAATGATGAAGTGACACATAGAAAATCAGCTGCCCTGAAAGGTGAGGATTCCCACAACAACAACAAAACTAGCCTTCTCAAATTACTGTTGTACAGCAAAATCTCCTTGTAACCAGTGAAATAGCTTTGTTCCCAGCATAACATTCATTTTAAAATAACTCATTTAACATTGTGACTATTGGACAGGGACCTGAAAATGACTTTGTTGTTATCAATGACAGGTGAACCTTGATAACTCAAACCTCCCTGAGTCAAATACCCCCCTAAGTCAAAGGCTTTTCCCCTCAAACCTCTGTAAGTCAAATTTTTTGTGGCCTGTTGGCCATTATTTTCTTGAAAAAAGAAAGAAAAAAAGCAATAAAAAAGAAATCTCTGTGTTTTAAAGGAAGTGAAAGACTTAATTGGGCAAATGCACCCCTGCCTCCAAGTTCAGCAGCCTTTCAACACTCATCTAAGAAGCCGTTATTTAAGCTTTGGAATATCTCCATTTAAATTTTTTCCCAAGTTTTCCAGAAAAAAGGGCTTTGTATTGCAGTTCCAACCTATAAAATTGCTGACCTCCCTAAGTCAAAACCTCCATAAGTCAAAATTTTTTGCAGAATCCTTGAAATTTGACTTAGAGATGTTTGACTGTATTTGTTGCAACAAGAGCTGTTGTAGTGAGGACCCTACTCTACTTCAGGTCCAGGAGTGTACCCTTTGACAGATGTGAAGCAAAGATTTCTTAAATTTCAGTTGTTGATAAAAAAAAAATTGAACAGGCCAATGAGCATAGGCAAAGTCCAGGAAAAGTCAAATGTTGTTCTCACACAGCACAGGCAATTTGTAACGAATAATGAAAAATGTCATGCTGTGGGATATTTTTTATTTTCATTCCTATAATAGGATAAACATGGGAGGATTTTGAATCCAAAAGGGTCTATTGCTCTTGGGAAAATCTCATTCTTTTGGCTACTCAGCCCAGGCTGCATCTCAATGACCTTTGGTCATACCAAAATAACCTTGGCTTTGCTGCAGATGGACAAGATCTTGTGGCAATCCAGATAAACAATTCAAGTGGGTGTTAGATTAGGTTGAATAGGGTTAGTCATGTTACAATACCATTTTTTTTACAGAGGTGAGAAATCTATGGCAAAAGGGATGTAGGTGCAGTTTCAACAAGAAGTAATTGGAATTTCCTCTCATGACATGAGTACGTGATCATAAAATCAATCAGCCATGGACTATTCCTCTTTTTCAGTGAAAGTCAGATCAGGGAAAATATAGTTGCATCTTGCTACAACAAATCTTGCTCAAGTAAATTCTTGCTGATGATGTATTTGTTTTTCAGGTCCCTGCCCAGTAGCCATAATGTCAATCAATTACTTACAATGTTTTTTTATAGGTTATCAAAGCTTTTCCAGTTCCCAATGGCCTTGTGACAAGATGTTACTATACAATGATCTTGGCTACCACAACATACTCAGAACAGTATAAAATTTATTTTTTGGTTGCATAGGGTTCTCTCTCGATGTTATAGGGGTTCTATACAATAAAATGCTATCTACTATGAATTTTCTTCTGCTCCCCTGAATTTTGTTGCAGAGAGAACCCAGATGATCAAGCGTGGGAATTATCTTGATCCTGCTCTGGGTCTCCTTGACTTGCGAGGCCATAAAGGAAAGAAGCAGCAGCAATTCCGAGCCTGCAATGAAGCGTAATTTTTGCCCGATGTTCACGAAAGTATTTTTCTCCGAAGCCCAGACCTGCAAGCAGAATGCAGCTGAGCGCATTCGTCAATCGAGCGCGACGCAATTAGTCTCGGTCATGTTTATATGGGGTTGTTGCGCGGCAATAATCCCACCGAACCCAGGGTAAAATAGCGAGCAATCTCTCGGGGTGGGGGGGTAATTTGGGGCATCGGCTGCAACGATTGCAGGGAATCGCAACTCGGTGTCAATTAAACCCTCCGAGGTGGAAGCTGCTGACAAAGACTCTAAAACGCAACACCCGCGACGTTTTTATTTTATTTTATTATTTTTTTCAACCTGGGGAAGTGCGTGGAAAAGCATCCGGATTGCCCTCTTGCCGGAAATGGGCCGGCTGGAAGTTATTCGGACTCGCATGGAACCCGGGGATCGCAGACGCGGAGGAACGCGGGCGGAATTTCAATGAAACCTATATGCATGGGATGTCCGGTCTCGCTGGCTGACATCCATCACCGCAACTTCGAATGCCGGACTGGTACTACAGAGCCGACGCGGGGATCGTCCGAAATTTTTTCGAGATTCGGAAAGAATGCTCGGCTCGTCATCAATCAGGGAAAAATGCGAGAATTCTCCCAGTACTTTCCTGGTGAACAGTCGATGAGCAGGGATGTGTGCGAAAACTGTAACACAATTTCTTGGTAGAAGAGCTCTTACAGACCAAGATTAAGAAGTGTGCAGTGATGCACTGACATGTGGACGTAATTAATGATGCTCAAACTATTTCCCAATGTCGGAGCATTCATATCTTGGATCACATTTGCCCATAGATTTCCAAGGGAGAATGCTTAATTGGTTCACGTGTTCATCAATAATTAGGAATACAGCCGTCCTTGTTCACAGAATGAAGTTATTTTCTCAACATGACACACAGAGAATAACTGTGCAAAAGAAAACCCACCGAATATGATCTCAGAAGGAGTTCAAGAAGCAGAGAACAAGAACAAGTCCGGCTCTACTTTGCATGCATGAGGGGCAAACTCTGAAAAAAGAAGCGCAAAATTAGCTTTTCGTTATTATCAATTCTGTACATTTTATACTGATTTTTGTGTGTGAATGTATATACTGTAGCTCAGTTTGTTCAGCAGATATCAAACTTTAGAAAAATATAAAATTTCTGGAAATATTGGAAAAGTGTCCATATCTCAAGACATTGTGCAGATGTTGAGAATTTTCTTTTAAAGTTTCAAGTGTCCCCTGGTCAAATTATCAGTATATCCGGGTCCCACTGAATACCATACTGGGTATATTAATATGTTACTCAATTCTGTACATCATGTCCACGGCGTATTTCCATGTAGGTAGATGTCGCTTCAATGCCCATTGTTGCCTCAAATTACGAACGATTTGTATGTTTTTCCGTGAGCACTTTCATCTATTATTCTATTTATTCGTGGTATTCGTGGAATACATTAATCTTTGAGCATTTGAATTCGCTCCACATTTCTTTCTTGTATTCGATCATTTCATAAAGGCGATAATCAGTTTTTCACATCTGAACTGAAATAAAATACAGTTCAAAATTATTCCAGTTTCAAGCTGAACAAGACCCAGGGTGAATATGCATTCCTGTCTATACATATTGTACCATGAATAAACGTTGGGAAGAGCTGGCAGCATTTACTGGCGTGTGGCTATTAGAGAGGCGGGGATTTTCCTTGTTATTATGGTAATGAATGTTTCGAACTAACTCTTACCAGAGACACTGACGTTCGGGGTTTTACCCGACATTCATGTGACCAGGGAAGCGTTCGATGAAGAAATGTGCACAGTGAAAACAAATTGTTTCATGGGTTTCAGGTTAAATTTTGAAAATTTCAACTGGATACATTCCAATTTTATCATGCTCAGTAACTGCTGCATTTGCTTTAATTCTGGCTTATGCTGCAATTCTTGTTGCTGACATTTTGTTTTCAATGTCAGTGAAAGAAGGGGGTATGCATACACATCAGTTGTATCTTGTGGAACATATTTTTAAAAATTATTTTTTCCATATGCAGCTATTTTCTCTGTCTCCCATTCTGAAGTGATTGAATGCCTTTGAATAGATTTGGGTTGGATGGGAAGGGGGTTTGGATGTGGGAATGTTGATTGAACCTTGTGAATGCTGAAAAGCGGAAAATAAAGCTTTCTGTTCTTTCATCATGAAATTTATTTTTAATTTCTTTTTTTAAATAAATGGCCCAATTTGGTCATGAGATATCTAATTTTAGAAAATGACAATTTTCAATTGTTGTAGAAATGTGGAAAATCGATCCGCATCTCAAGGCATCCAGAAGCGTCCCTAAGTCGAATCATCCATATGGCGGGGTCCTGTCCCACTGCACTAGGTTTTTTCAAAGTGTCCTTGATGATGATCGGAAGAAAGCGGCGGAATCACAGCGCATTCCACCAGCAGAGCAACAGCAGCAGTTGGAATCCGAGAACCGCCGCGGCTTTAATTCCGTGTCATTTAGGCGGCGATGATGGATCCCGAGCGGTGCGCTTTTTGTGTGAACTAGGCTGACTTGCCTGCATGCACATGTTGAAGCTCCCCCCCGAAGACGAAATGCCGTCTCAGTCCCAGGAATACCATGTATTTTTTATTTCATTTTATTTCTGTGGTGGACACGAGCCATTCAACCAAGAACTCAGTATCGCGTGCTCGCTTCTCCAGCCGAAACAAAAGGTGTCCGAATTCATTGCCACATCGTAGCAGAAGGAGATGCGGTGGAGCAAATGCAGCTGCAAAAAGACAAATAAATCCTCATTTTACCACAAAACGTGTAATGGATTGACACTTGAAAAGATGGTACTGCAACACAAATCAAGTCATTTTATAATTCACTGGACTTCACTGGACTGTGCAGTATAAGGTCAAGTTCTTGACTTCATGGGACAAAACTGAAGATTTGTGCCCTTGGTATACTGTAGAATCGAATTACAACCAAGTATTTATACCCTAATGACCTTCATTAAAAAAACAATAAACTGTTAAAATGAATTAAAATAACATTGTGGCTATTGAACGGAGGTAACAAAAAGCCCATTTCTTGTGAATTCATGCATTATAACAAGATCCATTGTAAGGATGAGAGTCCACTGTACAGCATTTTCGAATTAGGTGAAACTTGGTTCTATCAAAAGACCTTCAAGCACATTACATGTAAATTAGGACATAGAGTCTGCCCCTGATTCTTGCCCTGATTTTAGTTTGAATCTATTTTTCCTCACTCGAAAAATGTTGACATTAATCAAAGCCAATACTGTATTTACCCCCAATTCATCTATGTAAAGACTTCGCAAAATTTCATAATGAACATTTTCCTTGAAAGTTTTGCAGTACAGGGAGGTTTTAACTGATTGGAAATTCAAATCAGGGAGCTTTCTTACTTGTACAGTAAGGCCCTCACATGCAGACACCTTGACATAGGGACAATTCAGCAGAGGAACATTTATTTTTCAATGAAAAAATCATTAAAAAGGCCCAACATACAGACACTGACTCAATGTGAGGACATGTCATGATACGATTGCCAATAAATTTTAGCAAAATTGACATTTATTAAGCTTAATGGCAAGATAAAGATACTTCCAAACCTAAGATCTATGCAAGAAAAAATTCTTTGGTACTTTTCCCATCACTTTCCCATCCATCCAGCTAATTTAAAAAATTACCTATTGCACCCAAGGACTTGCTTCTCTCTTTGTGACTTGGATGTTATTTTTACAGATGCCAACATTTCAAGGAACTGTACAGTGGTAAACTATTCAATGCTCCAAATGTTCTTATTGGGTTCAAAAGATATTTACGGAATCAAATTCAAGTGGCAAACATTTTTTTCATGGAAATCTGAATAATATTTGTCCTATAAAAAAAACAATTAAAATTATATAATGTAAGTCTATGGGAAAACAAGACTTAACTTAGGGACAATTCAACTTAGGGGCACTCTTGTTGCACCAATTATACCAGCATCTGGGGATCTCACTGCATTTCATTTATATTCACAAGTGTTGATTTTTTTAAAAGAAACTTGACTCAGAATAGCCAAACTGTTTGGCTATTCTGAGTCAACTGTTCAACTTTTTCACACCTTGACCATGTTTCAAAATTTATATTCAGAGGTACATTTTCAAGGGGGTTTCTGCAATATTGCTTTTTCGTTCGTTTCCCATACTTCCTTGCTGCTGTGAATATTTTCCAGCTATGTCCGCTCTCACGTAATTTGCCCCCACACGCGTTACTTCCTTCCGCGTGACACGAATGTCCGCGGATGCAGTGTTCGGCACATTCCTCTCCCGGCATTGTCTCCACGCCGGCAGTTTCCACGTTGCGGCCCTAAATGTTCGACCCGTACAATACTGTATATACCCCCAATTCATCTATGAAAAGGCTTGGCAAAATTTCATAATGAACATTTTCCTTGAAAGTTTTGCAGTACAGGGAGGTTTTAACTGATTGGAAATTCAAATCAGGGAGCTTTTTTACTTGTACAGTAAGGCCCTCACATGCAGACACCTTGACATAGGGACAATTCAGCAGAGGAACATTTATTTTTCAATGAAAAAATCATTAAAAAGGCCCAACATACAGACACTGACTCACTGTGAGGACATGTCATGATACGATTGCCAATACATTTTAGGAAAATTGACTTTTATTAAGCTTAGTTGCAAGATAAAGATATTTCCAAACCTAAGATCTATGCAAGAAACAATTCTTTGATACTTTTCCCATCACTTTCCCATCCATCCAGCTAATTAAAAAAAAATTACCTATAGCACACAGGGGCGTGCTTCTCTCTTTGTGACTTGGATGTTATTTCTACAGATGCCAACATTTCAAGGAACTGTACAGTGGTATACTATTCAATGCTCCAAATGTTCTTATTGGGTTCAAAAGATATTTACGGAATCAAATTCAAGTGGCAAACATTTTTTTCATGGAAATCTGAATAATATTTGTCCTATAAAAAAACAATTAAAATTAGATAATGTAAGTCTATGGGAAAACAAGACTTAACTTAGGGACAATTCAACTTAGGGGCACTCCTGATGCACCAATTATGCAGGCATCTGGGGATCTCACTGCATTTCATTTATATTCAAAAATGCTAATTTTTTCAAAGAAACTTGACTCAGAATAGCCAAACTTTTTGGCTATTCTGAGTCAACTGTTCAACTTTTTCACACCTCGACCATGTTTCAAAATTTATATTCAGAGGTACATTTTCAAGGGGGGTTTCTGCAATATTGCTTTTTCGTTCGTTTCCCATACTTCCTTGCTGCTGTGAATATTTTCCAGCTATGTCCGCTGTCACGTAATTTCCCCCCACACGCGTTACTTCCTTCCGCGTGACACGAATGTCCGCGGATGCAGTGTTCGGCACATTCCTCTCCCGGCATTGTCTCCACGCCGGCAGTTTCCACGTTGCGGCCCTAAATGTTCGACCCGTGCTGAACTGCGAGGGATGATGAGGCCCTGCTCTGGAGCATCATCTTGGCTCACAGCACGCAGCGAAAGGAGTTCGTGTCGTGCGGAGCAAAACACGCGTCGAATTCACGCGAACAAAAAAAAAGAACAACATGAAATCGCACGAGGGGGTGCAGTGCAGTGCAGAACGTGTGTCTGTGCAGATACCGTTTCAACCTTCTTTTTCCCTCTCCTCCTCCAGCCCCCCTGTGACCTGTCACGCGCACATGGCGTAATAAAGCACGAAAAACGCTTTCCAGGGGGTCTCAGTACTCTTCCTCGCCCCCCCCCCCCCCCCCCCCCCCCCCTCTCGGGCGTGGGTTGCAGGANTTCCCCCCCCCCCCCCCCCCCCCCCCACAGCCGTTGCGGGCATTTGTTTCGACCTCGCACGAGATCCACGGGTTTCATTCCCGGCTGGAGCCGTAATCCGCGCGACCCGTGTCAAGGTCCTGCGAGAGAAACCCCCTTGCTGGCATTATTCCGTGGGGGGGCAAAACTGGGATCCTCTTGAAGAAGAAAGCGTTTCAGCTCGACCGGAGATTTCCTTGTCCCTGAATGCCATGAGACAAAATGCGTGGGTGTGTGTGTGTTGGGTCTTTGATCCTCTCGAGTGCTATTTTCGACACCATGTGCATGGGTACTCCCGCAATCCAATCCGCTCTGTACAACACCCTCTGGAATTATGCATCTTTTTTTTCTCGCATTCTGAAAGCCGTTTATCAGAAACGAGGATGCAAACATACCCAGCTTTTGTCATCAGATACAAAACTGATTCCAATGAAATTAACCAATGCTGAGTTCTATGGTCATCAAGTACTCTATTGTACTGTACAGTGAGACCTCCACATGCAGACACCTTGACCTGTGGACAATTCAACCTAGGGACACTTATTTCCCAGAAAAAATTAATAAAAAATTGTTGACATGAGGACACTTGACATAGGGACATTTTGTGATAAAATTTCAAATACATTTCCTGCCTAATTACAATAAACAGATATTTCCAACCCTAAAATTGATGTAAGAAAAGTTCTTGGGCATTTTTCTCACCAAATTATCACCCGTTTAGCTAATTTAAAAAATTGCCTCTGGCATAAAGGGACTTCTACTTTTTTCACTTGAATTTTATTTTTGTAGATGCCAAAATTTTAATGTACAGTACAGAGATACACTATTTAATGCTCCAAATGTTCTTATCGAGTTGAAAATATATTCAATAATTCAAATTCAAGTGGAAAACAATTTTTTTCAGGGAATTCTGAAGAATATTTTTTTCACAAAACCCCAATTAAAAATTATATAATCTAAGTCTATGGGAAAACAAGACTCGACTTAGGGACATTTCAACTCGGGGACACTCTTGATGCACCATTTACATCCTCATTTTGGGGTCTCACTGTACTTCTAATGTACTGCTTGCAATCATGAGAACTGTTGTTGCTGATACTTCCGTAAATGGCGAATCAATTTTGAATCATTGTTTTCCACCTAATGTCTCGTCTCATTGGAAGATCAAATTGAAGAGGTTCTGTTTATGACTCAGATAAAAAAATATGCATGAATGTAATTTCAAAATTTAAAAATCACTCACTGAGCAAAATTGTGAGTTATATAAAGTTGAGTGCTTATACTGCTGCTTCTCAAGAGAGTCGAATGCAATGTGACAGTTCCACACTCATTGATAATGTTTTGCAACTGCCTTTAATGGATTCACAAATTTAAATCAAAATTAAAAGAAAAATCACTGTATTTGCCAGATGTCTCAATGCACATCATGCTTGATTATCATGGGGAATTTCCAATAACTTTTAACAGAAACATTTTTCATGAAACCAAAAAGTCAATTGAATTTTGGTTACATCCACGCCTAAATTCAAATTCTGGTTTCTCTGAACTTCAAAATGTTGAAGTTCGTTAGTAACTTGAATGAGATGTGCATCTTACTCCACAGTAGGATTTTATCGAAATTTTAGGCTAAAAATTCAAAATGTCTGTCTCACTTGCAGGCGCATGTGGCTCCAAAATATGATCTGAACGCCTTGGGGAGTTTTATTCACGCGGTTGAATAAGTTTGAAGAAAGAAGCAAAACTCGTCTGATTTCAAATCTGGAACGGAAAAGGAGAGGAATGCTCTGTTCTATTGTGAAATAATGGTTGCTTTCACCTGAACACGGAGGTTCGAGAGTCGGGGAAGGAAAATATGAGTTGGAAATTGCTTTTAATCGTTGGCTTCCGGAAAGTAAACGCGGGTAAAATCGCTTATCCGACTCGCATCAACCTCAAAACTAAACTAATTCCCCGACTCGATCTCACGCTTGATCGGGCAAAATTTTCGCAGACGGACAAGCGAAATCCAGCTGCGATGATCACGTACCAGCTGGCTCAACGAGAAGCGGGGATTTTAAGCAAGGAGGGTGCAGTTGAGAATTTCAACACCACGTGCTTTGAATGGAAGGCGAGACCCGTGTTCGTATTCATGGGATGACATGGGCCATCCTTTCCCCCCCCCCCCTCTTTTTCTTCCTCAAATTCATGAGAAAATCCAGGAATTGTGAGAGCCATCCGCGGGGAAATTGAAGCCACGAGGTTCGAGGAAGTGGACGTTCAAGCCTTTTTTTCTAATTTACTGTACCCGTGTCTTATTCCAGATCTTGAATGATGTTCAGTCCCACATAGAATTCCTTTCCAAACCCCGAGAGATAGAAACGATCAATTCTGCACAGTGCCAACATTCAGGTCACAACCAAATATAAGAGCAGCTTAGAAAGCATGATAAAAAGGCAAAAAAAAATTGAGAGTAAGATTTGACAATGAATATACTGCGGGGCCCCAACATTTGGACAATTCAACTTATAGGGAAACATCATGCCTAAAAAAGCTCCCCTGACATCCAGGCAATTTCCTAAGTTATCGACCAAAGCTTATAGGGAATGGAAAAACTTTGGTTATCAAAACGTTGTATATCTCTTGAAGAAATTGATTTTCTATTTTAAAAAATTATCGCATTTAGAAATCTTTCGATCATCTGCGCACAGTGTAGGACGCTTTGCACTTTTATTTCTTTTTTGGGTTCCTTTTCATAAAAAAAAATCAGATTATGTGTGGGTATCTTGTGCTCTGTTCTTTTCTGTATCTTGACATTTAGAAGAATTATTCAATTCAATTTTGGGGCACTTCCTCCCAATTTTTGATCAGCAGGAGAACCAATTTGATATGTTTCCATTGAAGTCAGAGGAAAAATGTGATCTGACATGTGGACATTCTGACGTACAGACATGCAAGATACAAGATTGAATTACCATATTTACTCGAGTACCATGCATCTCTTTTCTCAAATTTCAGAAGAAGAAAAATGGTGCATGTCATAAGCCAGTACAAATTTTTCAAGAAGTTTTAGGAAGTTATGTGAGCATTATACTTAATTATAAGGGAGAACTTTGGAAAAAATGTAAGAAGAAAACTTTTTTGTACTGAAAAAGTTGAAAATTGATCAGATTTTTGTTCAATTTATGTCTAAAGTCAATTTTTTGTTGTTATTTTTGAAATTTTGTGGTTTTAGATTCACTAAAAATTGGCTTGCATGTCTTACTTGAGGATAAGATTTTAGCCAAATTTCCAACTGAAAAACCCCTGTGTTTGAGGGGTTTACTGCAGTGCCTTACTTGAGGGTGCATGGTACTTGAGTAAATACAGTATGTCTTCATTCTGGGGCCCCACTGTACTGCATGCAGATTCTTACAATCAGGGAATAAGACAAGTACTGGAAAACTCCCAAGGCTTTCCAAAAGAAAAAGTTTGCACCTTATTTTCCAAACAAAAAAATTATTGATAATTCACACGCATTACAATGGGGCCCCATTACAGGTGGCACCTTGCAATTCAATGTCCAACCATTGACTGTCCTACAATTTGAAAGCCAAATTTGCTGGGAGGTTGGCTTGCAATTGAACCTCTGCCCTGCAATTCAACCCTTAGAGAGACATAAAACATTAAATTTGACAAAGAAAACATTGCATTTGATTTTGTCTCGCAATCAGCAGCTTCACAATTTTACCCTAGCCCAATAATAGATTAGGGTTAAATTGTGGGGTACTACCTTTACTGTACAAGGACACCAAAATATGCAGGGAATTTAAACTCAGAAAGTTTGCCCCAAAACCTGGAACATTTCTCCTTGATCTGTGAAATCCTTGCACTAGAGGCTCTCACAACTTTTTGATTTTCTCATTGCATTTCTCATCGGCGATACTGATGATGGGCCGCTTTTTTAACGTCATTTAACGGAAGCTTCACGGATGAACGACTCGGGTGCTGCTTTTGATATGAGGGTGCATGGTACTTGAGTAAATACAGTATGTCTTCATTCTGGGGCCCCACTGTACTGCATGCAGATTCTTACAATCAGGGAATAAGACAAGTACTGGAAAACTCCCAAGGCTTTCCAAAAGAAAAAGTTTGCACCTTTTTTCCAAACAAAAAAATTATTGATAATTCACACGCATTACAATGGGGCCCCATTACAGGTGGCACCTTGCAATTCAATGACCCACCCTTGACTGTCCTAAAATTTGACAGCCAAATTTGCTGGGAGGTTGGCTTGCAATTTAACCTCTGCCCTGCAATTCAACCTGTAGAGAGACATAAAATATTAAATTTGACAAAGAAAACATTGCATTTGATTTTTTCTTGCAATCAGCAGCTTCACAATTTTACCCTAGCCCAATAATAGATTAGGGTTAAATTGTGGGGTACTACCTTTACTGTACAAGGACACCAAAATATGCAGGGAATTTAAACTCAGAAAATTTGCCCCAAAACCTGGAACATTTCTCCTTGATCTGTGAAATCCTTGCTCTAGAGGCTCTCACAACTTTTTGATTTTCTCATTGCATTTCTCATCGGCGATACTGATGATGGGCCGCTTTTTTAACGTCATTTAACGGAAGCTTCACGGATGAACGACTCGGGTGCTGCTTTTGATGAAGAAAAAAAAACAGTGGCAAATTGGGACGTTTTTCTTCCAGGTCATCCTTAGAACAACTGGTGTCTTCCTCGCTGTCATCACACCTCAGCACTTTTCCCGTCTCAATCTAATTCGAAGTCGAAAGCAAAATTTCGTGGCCTTTCTTCACCGGAGCCCAAGGTTTAAACAATCAGCCGGTTGTGGCGAAAATTCAACAGGTTCATTCCTAGTCACCGCGCAATTTTTGACGCACCTTGAATAACCGTACTTCCGGCTCAAGCAGTTCAAGGTTCCGGATGATAAGTTGGGTCAAATATCCCAGAGCTCCACGTGGGCTGTCATTGTTTCACGACTATCACGAGTGAACGTTGAAATTAATCAAGTTAGCCTCTTGGTAAATTTTCTCAGAATATTCACATTTTAAATTTTAAAAAAGGTCAGGAATTGCAATGCGCGTGGTTTTTGTTTATTTGCTAGCATCACCCACTCTGACCGTAATTATTATTTTTTTTATGCACGAAAGTAAGAACATAGGAGGTTTGTCCCAATGCTGCACCTAGTGCAATATTTCTTATAAAAAATATTAAGGAAAATTCCAAACTTTTTCTGATGGTTTTTGAAGGATTCGCTTTTCTTCGTAGATTTCCAAAATATTTTCTTCAAGATACTGTACTACATAATAATAAATTAAGACTTTTCAGTTACAGCGAGTTTATTCCTCATTTCAGAGTATACAGAGGACTCTCTCCATGAAAAAAATTCAAGGGAACAGCGCAAATTCATTGTAAAGAGAAATTCACTGTACGCAACCCCCGGAAACATGCGGACAGAACCCTATGGTATCTATAAAAAAAATTCTATACAAAGAACATTGTTGCAGACAAGAATGGTGTTGAGAGTCTAACTATATTATGCTGCTAAATTTTCACAAGAATTCAAAAATTGAAATTTTGTGGTGTAGATCAGTTTTCCCGTGGTCTGCAAACCAGCTCCAGCGTCCAGAAGTTTTTGCTGGTCTGCAGGAAATTTTTTCTGCAGCATAATAAAGTCAACAAAAGTAGCTTTCTTTATCTGCAATTTTGGAGAGACAGCAACAGTTGGAATTATCTCATGAAAAAATAAAAGTTTGCTTTTCTCCTAATGATGCTTCATACAAATTTTCACTCGCTAAACTGAATTATTTTCATTTTCTCATTCTGAGAAACTTTTCTCTAAGCCCACCTTTCTAATTTTTTGAAGAAATTCCATGACAGCTGCTTCATTGGTTCTTAAGAAAGATTTTTGCAAAAATGTAGAAACTTTTAAATGTCTGCCATAAAGTTTTTCAAGCAGATATTTTTTCTGTCTGGAAAAAGTGTATGAAACTTTGCCACCCTGCAGGAAAATTTTATGACATTTGCTGGGCTGCTGGCTCAAAACGGTTGGGAAACACTGGTGTAGAATTTGTGTTTTTCAAATCTGGTGATGATTTTAAAAGTTTCTGGACATTGTCTTCTTACGATGGATAAGCACGGAAAATTCAATTTTTAAAAGAAAATGAACATTATCCTGCGAATCACAGCAAATTGCAACTTTTCCGCGATAAAAAGCAGCAAAATGTATTTGAAAATGTAGTGGTTCATATGTAAATTATTGACGAAAAGTTTTGATGAAGCAAGCACAGGAATAATTTTAGTCGTTACGAGCATGGAATATTTTTTTCCAACCTCGAACAACTGAAAAATTTTCCGATTACTTGCTTTTTTTTGCAACTTCCCAAAAAAATCAATGAAAATTATACTGTACAAATATATATGTTCAGCTAAATTCTCCTGCCTCTGATTCAAGTATTTTTAGCAAATAATGTGAGCAGTTTCAACAGAATGGACAACAACAAAAAATCTTATGCACATACAACTAAAATAAAAAAGTCAAATTGTTTACCAAGGTAAATATGATACACGCGCAGGATTAGACCTAAGACCAACTGTGGGAGATCAGTTCTGTTTTTTTTTTCGAAGCATTCTATGCAATTAGAAAGTCTATGCGTCCAACCTTTCCACATGATATTCACCAACCTTTCGCAATATGGAAAGGCTAGTAGGAGAAGTCAATGACGCACGGAACCGATGCTGTTTTCAGCAGAGTTTTACATCAGGCATTTCTGGAAACTTTCGGGAAAGTCTTCAATAGAGCCTGGAGAAAGAAAGAGTAACCTTCCGTCGGGAACTAGGACCAATAAACCTCTCGTCTCTTCAATCTCGCCAGTCGAGGACAAATAACGGCCGTGCCCGGTAGCACCAGCAGAGTGAGTGAGATCCCCATGCCCGCAAAAAAAAAAAACCGAGGAAAAAGAACAGCCGCCACTCAAGCCCGACGATTTCTTTGAGGGCAATGAAAAGCCCCCTTGCGAAAGCCGCCGCGTGAAAGTGGCCGACTCGAACCGTGGCAGAAAAGGGAGTCGGGATTAGTTTCGTCAGTCGAGTCCATTCGCCGCGACACCGTGACGACGTTTCCGCGAATTCATCCGGATCCCCGCCGATTTGCCTCGACACTCATCGAACAGGCACGGTTGAGCGTGCCAATTGGACCGCGGCGATTCCGACGACGGGGACGGACGACGATGGAGACACGCCGTCTGCCCATCAAGCGAGGGTTTCGCACTGATGCCGTCGGAGAATAGACGCTCGGATTCATCCCGACTTGCCTTTTTGTTTTGTTTTTTGTTTTGTTACTCCATTATACTCTTCCTGGGTCTGTCATGCTTTGAAGAACCACGTTTTCCTGCATTCAGTCAGAAACAGAGAGCCCCAGAAATGCAGTCCTCATCATGTCCATTTTCTGGAATGCTGTTGTTGAGCTGGATCCGATTTAACCATTGACTCCAGTGGGGAACCTTTACTACATTAATTTGTCTTGCAAAAGAAATTTTCAAGAAACTGTACTTGAATGAATGAATGAACAGAAAACTTTATTTGCCGCCTTTCAGCGTTCACCAGGTACAACCAAAACTCCCGCATCCAAACCCCTTCCCCACCCAACCCAACTCCCCCAAAATACATTCAATCACTTCAAAGCATGAAACAAAGAATAAACCACTGACAAAAACAAAAGAGAACACACTCAACAAAATAAAAACTGGACATCCTACGCTTATGTTGCATACACCCACCCATCCCCAATATTGAAGACAAAGCAGCAGTAAAAAGTTTATTTAAAGCACAAGGTCTTCACCCTTTTTCTGTATGAGTTTTAGTTCAATGAATAATTTAGAGAGAATCTGTACTTTGATACCATTTGTTCCTATTGGAACAGAGACTTGCAGAAAACCCAGAACTTGACAGATATTCAAAGCAGCAGGTGATTTCAAACAAGAACAAGTGACTACAAAAATGCCGCGCAAATTAACCCAGTATGAAATAATCAGTCAGGATTGAAACTGAAATTTTGGAGATAAGTTCAGAATAAAACGGGCAGAAAAGGAGGGCGGATATATCCTGGCATTTTTGTATTCATTGGACGCTTTCTTTTGAGGCCGTGTCACGCGTGGTTCCCTGCAAAATGACTGAGTGAACCCTCCCATGTCATCCCAGGAAATTTCCCTTTTTTTCAGTCCCGAACCACGCGGCAAAAAAAAAGAAGCGCGTCACGAACCCGCCCCACATGTCATACGACAGCGGAATTCAATCGCAACTCGTCCGTCGACCGCAGTTGTTTCCGACGTCGTCCGAATTCTCTTCCGGCTCGTTGATTTTGATGCATACGCTTGTAACTTCGCTTGCACGACCAATTCCCTTCCCTGACGTACACCATAGCCCCAGGAGAAAGGCGAGTAGCACTAAGTTCCAGCTGTTGGGCTTTTTTCATAACTTTGCGATGATGGTGTGGTTGGTGTTGATTTAGATTACTTGTGGATATTCTCTCTACAGGCTGTAATATTTTTGTTGGATGCTTGATTTTTTTTTTCTGGGAAGATTGCGATTGCCTTCAAGTAACGAAGTCGTGTCACAATATGTGCAATTTTCGTAATCCTTTGTTTTCCTGGGCAGTATTTAATTTGAAGTTTTGGCAAGGCGTAACTGCGTAAGTGAAACCCTGAGATGTGGACTTGAATGGTGTCCCTAAGTCAAGAGTGTCCCTAAGTCCAGTCTCATTTTCCCTTAGACTTACATCATATACTTTATAATTGGTGTTTTATATAAAAAAATACTCACCGTAATTCCATGAAAATAAATGTCTCCCAATTTACACTGATTCAATCAATATATTCTAACAGAAAATGGGCATTTGGGGAATTGAATACTGATACCTCTGTACGGTACTTTACATAGAAATGTTGGCATTCTCTGCTTAAAAAAATATATGTAAGTCAAAAAGAGAGAAGGAAGTCCCTCTCTGCTGGAGACAATTTTTGTAAATGAGCTAAATGGATGGTAAATGGGTGAGAGAAATGCCCAAGAACTTTTCTTAATTCAATTTTAGGGTTGGAAATATCTGTTTCTTGTAATTTGGCCTGAAATTTATTTGAAATTTTATCACAAAATGTCCCTATATTGAGTCAGTGCCCCCATGTTGGGCCTTTTTTTTAATTAATTTTCATTATGAAATAAGTGTTGAATTGTCTGCAGGTACAGGTGTCCACATGTGGGGGTCTCACTGTAGATGGTTCCGTCTTTTTTCATGCAGAAAATGAGATTTGGAATGATGAAGATTATTTGGTTACCAGAAATACTGTATACTGAAATTTGGGGATAAAAATTTTTGTACAGGTAGTGCTCAAGTTTTGACGCGTATATCAATCCACTTTGAAGAAGAATTCAAGTAAAGTATTGTATAGTAACAGAAAGAGCAACAACCCAGCATCCTTCCTTCATCGTTGTTTCCAAGTTTCGTCCTCTGCATTCTAAAGGAAATTTTTCCTGGGAAATCAGGAAAATCCGCCCGAAATACGGTCATCCCAGGTAAAATATCCGCAGTGGGTCACATTGGTGATGATTCCCATCTTTAAAAAAAAAAAGTAGTACTGAGCAGACTTCCGGTCAAACACGAGTTGATGAAGTCAGCAGCAGCAGCACCAGCAGTCGGCGCCCTCTCCCCAAACAATCAAGCGAGTCACGGGGCACGGAAACAACGCGTGAAGATAGCTCGGAATTCCCTGGCAGATAAGAACCGGCGTTATCAGTGACGTTTATTAATCTGCAGACAAGATCCCGAAACTGCAGCGTGAGGGCCGCGTTATCCCACCGCTGACACACACACACCCGATTCCCCCCTCCCCCGAGGCTGATGGGAAGGAAGACGCAGCCGAGCGTGTGGGGATCTTTTTCCGACACGCCCTTGCGGACTGATTTTTATTCAGCCGGGCCCGGAGGAGAGCGCTCATTCCGGCGCTCTTGTCCCAGTCATCAAGAGCCGCCGTCCGGGGCCGCATTCATGATATGCCGCCATCGAGTAGTTTCCAGGCGCACGGCGCCGCCTGATACCATCATCGAAATTCGCCCGCCTGACGCATCATCAGATTAGCTTTCATCCCCCGCTTCGTGTCTGTGTGCACACAGACACGTCTGCAGATTAATAGACACACACACACACACGCACGTCGAGAACATGGGGTACTGCCGGGCGAGCGGACGGACGGACGGACGCAATAATCGAAAGTGAAAGACTCGTTTCCCACTATATATGCTTTTGTTGGGTTTGGGTACAAGTACTGTACTGCCCTTCTTGTCAGGATTCCCATAGAAATGCGCTCTCCGTTTGACGGTGATGTTCGATCTGTGTACCCTGTGCAGGGAGAAAAGAGCTGAAACTGCACGCGATCGGGCTGTGTAGATTACGGACTCTCTTTGCAATGGATTTCGGAGAACTAGAAAAAAATATCATTTAAAAAAAAACCAATAAACTTGGGGAGAGAACCCTATGGGATCTGAAACTTGCTATACAAAGGATATCATTGTAGCCAAGATTGTTGTAGAGAGAGTCTACTAAGTGAATGAATGAATGAACAGAACACTTTAGTTGCCGCTTTTCAGCAGTCACACGGTTCAATCAAGATTTCCACATCCAAACCCCCTCCCCACCCAACCCAAATGCACTCAAAAACATTTAATCACTTCTTAGCAGGAAACAGAGCACAAATGGATAAAAAGTAGAAGAAAATACAATCAAAAAAATACAACTGGACATCTGACATGTATGCATACACCCATTCATTCCCTGGCATTGAAAACAAAATATCTGTAAAAATCACAATTATCATGACCAAATTGAGTGATTAGGATCTTTTCTCTGCCTTTATTGATGTTACACTTGAGAAACTGAAGAAAATCTTTTGCAGATAGTATTGTCCTCAATTCTGGGTACATTGCAGACAATTTAACGTAGAGTCTAAGTGTATTGAGCTGAAAATCTGTTCCACAAGTTTAAATATTGGAATTCATTGTGTAGAATGTTACATTTCTTGTATCTGGGGAAAATTGAAAATGTTCTGGATTATCAGTTTTCTTGTAATAAAGCAGAAATGCAAATTTAATGTGTAAATAAAAATGAGCATTCACGCCCAGAACGATCATACACTTCCAATGCCTTACTGGAGGAAATCGATTTTTTTTTCAAAGCATTTCATATGGGTTAGATATCAGTTTGTTATATATGCATATCCCATGTAGAAGGGGGAAGAGCTAGAATGCACATGCTGATCTGCCTATATACATAGGTGGAGTTTCTTTTTAAATAAAATTCATATAGGACGAGAAACATTTGTTGTAGAGAGACTTTCATTATAAAGAAACCCATAATATGAGAAGAGAAGAGTAACTGATGGGACAAAAAAAAACTGTTCTATGCACAGAATTGCTCCACACAAGATTTTTGAAGCAATAATCCACCTGTACTGATACCTATTAAGTTGTGAAATGAATCATGCATCAAATATTTGGTGATTCAACATATTTCATGGAATCCAATCCAAAAGTAAGGCAGAATATTGTTGCCCCAATTCTTTTTACAATGAGTAATTGATTGCACAAAATATGGTTTTAATGTCCCTGTCCAAAAGCTGTAATGTTGAATGAGTTCCCAGCAACAAAGTTTGTCAAAAGAAAGATATTTTACTCATCCTAATGGATTTGTTGCAACAAAATTTTATTGTAACAACAACCAAAATACCAGAGGTAGATATTGTTACTGCGTATACCGTCCCTTTGTCACCTGGATATCCCACCTATTAAATACAGGGCAGTATTTACTGATGGTAAGATGCCACCTCAATTTTTTGAATGAACAAATTGTCGTGTTCAACATCAGTAAACATGGCAAAGTGTGAGACTTGATAAGCCGGGAATTTAATGTTTCCTC
Source organism: Notodromas monacha (assembly GCA_905338405.1). Classification (NCBI taxonomy): domain Eukaryota; kingdom Metazoa; phylum Arthropoda; class Ostracoda; order Podocopida; family Cyprididae; genus Notodromas; species Notodromas monacha. The sequence goes on from CAJPEX010001040.1 coordinate 50,134, forward strand.
CTTCAACTGTGGCCAGAAAAATCTGCTTTTCTTTTTTAATAATCTGACCTTAATTCTCATATAATCCAGGATTGTAGAATGACCATAAGCCCAACAAAATCTCCCATCAATGATTGTCCCTGTGATGAAGGAACCTTCCTAAAAAGCAGAACGGATCAACTGGCTTTATGAACTTTTTAGCCCTACTGCAGCAGGATGATACTGTATATTGCATGAACTGAGAACCGCATTTCGCCCAGTATCAACGTTTCAGATTGCACCTGAGAATTAGAAAGGGATCCCAAATTTGAAAAGCTCGATTAGATACACACACAAAAATTAAGACTTCGAAAAGCCACGATCCGAAGCGAACACAGGGCGAGGCCGCGGGTTCCCTCGTCGTACCCACCGCTAGAAAATGAGGGAGATTTTGGGTTCTACTGATCCCGGCTCGAATTGGCAGAAAAGTTGAGAGGATTTGGGGTCATGACGAGCAGATTGCGCGTCGGAGATTTATTTTTTGCCTCCGGATCCCATCGACTTCTGTCACGCTCTGCGGTCCGAAAGTTTCTCACAGGGGTATTTTTAATTCCGGGACACAGCTTTTTCCTGACCTCACTCGGATCTTCCCAGTGGTGACCCAATTCCGCAGAGCACCACTTTCCCGCGGGCTCGTTCAAACAAACCTCCTTGTCCTTTCCCGAAGCGTTCAAAATCCACTAATTGCTCACAGATAAATCAATCACAATAGGGTACAAACTTCAACAGTTTCTTCAGATGATATTGGGCTCAGCACTGTTGATGTGAAGGCAGTGAACTCTCCTTACAACAAATACTTTTAAAAAAAATTTTGGAGTACAACAAAATTTTTTTTAGTTGACAGGAATCCCATATTTCATGCATCCTAAAAGAATTTCAGCATAACACTTTTCCCAATTCCTGTTCAGTTGAACCTTGATAACTCAAACCTCCATGAGTCATGTACCTCCATCATTCAATTTTTTCAAGTCCCCATTTGGATTCACAACAAACAATGCATTTAAAACCTCCCTAACTCAAAGGTTCTTCCTCTCAAACCTTCATCATTCAAATTATCTCAAGCCTTTTGGCTATTATTTTCTTGACACAGGAAAAAAAGAAGAAATAGAAACAGAAATTGATGTGTTTTGAAGGGAGGGGAATACTTCATTGGGCAAATGAACCCCTGCATCCAAGTTCAGCATTTTGTCAAACCATGCAAGAAGAATTTTAGGGCTCAGAATATCGCAATTTAAAATTTTGAGCGATTCTTCTATCATTCCCACAACAAAAATGCTTGGTTCCATGACTCAAAACCTCAGTAAGTAGTACCCTTACTGAGTTGACTTTTTTTTATGGTTCTTTGATATTTGATTTAAAGAGGTTTGACTGTCAAACAAACTATGTCAGGAATTTCCATAGATTCTCCAAGTAGAAATTTACTGAATAAGGCAGGCTCAGCCTAAAATTTTCAATCCAAAATGTAACTGACTGCTTTGTGTTTAATGGATGGAAGGAAGCTGTAATCAGCAATGACAAACATGCTTCCACTTGTTTCAATGCATCATCTGGCCCAAAATGAAGAGATTTTCACATCCTCCTCCTAGAATGAATAACTGGTGAAACTGATGGGTTGAATGAAATGCCTGCCTGCTAAACTCAAGAAAAGTACATCAAAAATTATCAAAGTATAGACATAACTATATAGAATGCATTCCCAATGCATTGCAGAAGAATCTTTCAGTACACTACCAAAAGAAAGAAAAGAAGGCATAACAGACAAAGCTGGGTGTAACAGTTATGCATAACAAATACATTACCTAATGCGTAGCAGTTACACCCAGCCCTTCTGGTAACAAATTATTTGCTGGGAAGGATTAAAGAAAAAAAATTCAGAACATCACTCATCTTTCAAACAATATCAAAAGATCTGAGAATGCCAGGTAAGCAAGATCTAATTGATTACAGGCACCTCTCATCATGCAAAAATTGTTGCCTGTCATTGATTTTGAAAATAATCATCATGAAAAGTTGTTCAGTATAACAAACTTTTTCTGAAGTCCCCAAAAGTTTGTTTTAACAAAATTTTGCTGTAAATGAGAAAAATGAAAAGCGTGACCATCTCCCAGTCTTGTTAAGCCTTCTCACCATGCGGGGGAAAATAATGAGGGAAGCTTTTGTTGGCAGGTGAGGTCAAGGATCTGGGCGTCATGCTGCATGGATGGAAGAGCGATCGCCAGCGGGCGATTACTTGCAAAACCGTTGGCTCACTTCATTCCCAATGTGAATCATCCGCGTCGCCATTTACAGCTGGTATTCGCCGAGCTGCTTCTTTCTCGATCGACAAAAGATATCAGTACTTCATGTCGTAAATCAAAATAGATTTGTTTGCAACTGTTGCCAGAATAGCTCAGACGATTTGTTTCCTTGCCCGGCAACGCGGTATGCATTACAATGCAGCAACCAGACAGGCAGTCCTACATTTTCATTCAATTCTTTCATGCTCACACAGGATGAAAGCAAAAATGTTTCACGAAATTATGCATTTTTGCAAACCTTGAGAAATAACGTGATCCCTTCATGACCTACCACAGCTTCCAGTCCGAAAAATACCACGTATTCATTAGTTTATGGCTGCAATGCCAGGTGTAATACATCAACAGCCAAAAGGGCGGCTGTTGATGAAAATGCCAGAATTGCCTTGGATGACCTGGAGGCAACCCTTAGAAAGAATGCCAAGTTGATCTCCAAAATTCTGAGGGGAAAGCTGGGCTACAACAAAAAAAGGTTGCCTCATCTTTTGAGCGGAGAGCAAAACTCTGCCAGCATGAATTATGAAAAAAATTTGAAAGAATTTATGAAACAGGGCTGATATTTTATTGTGTGCCAAAGAATATGTTTTCCCCAAAGAAAACATTTTTTCAGCTTAACTGTGGGCCATTTTCATTGCTACTCCCAGAACTTCTGTTAGAACCTTTGTAGTGCAGGATTATGAAAGGGATTAAATTCTTTGAAAAGGAAGGAAACTGATACTAACAGCCAAATGTTGGAGGAAGCAAGAATTTATGATTCCTCACATATACCCTGTTTCTTGAAAAAGACAGACCTATTATAGTCATGGAATAAGGAACTGTTGAGAATATGGGAACCGCCTCAATTGTAACCTTGACCCATGAACAATGGTTTTCCTCTCCAGCCCATAAATTATTATTTGATTTCTTGGTTCAACAGGGTTTCAAAATCCCTCCTCATGCTGCAGGTGGGTTTTTTTTTAGCTAATCTGTCATAGTTGAAGATTACAGGACCCGATTCAGTTTATTACAAATAGCAGCCAAAAATTCTTTACTTAACAAAATAATTGAATAACTCATGATTAATCACGAGTTAGTCATAAACTGAATTGGGTCGGTCCTGTAATCCTGAATCTTTCTGTAATCCTTCTGAACGTGACCCCCTTTTCGTAATTAAGGTTTATTGGGTGACTTGAAAAATTAAGAATGACCTTATTTTTTGGCCTATTCATGCAAGTATTGTACTACATGCACCTTCTCCTGGAAAATGTAGCCAGAAAAGGGTATGCATGGTATGCAGCAACGAAGTTTGTGAAAAAGAAATCATGAAATCTTCAATGCCAATCATTGGTCCTAGATTGGTGAAAATAATAGACAGCAAATTTCGGTAGCTGGCACCACTCCGTGTTAGAATCATTGATGTTACTTTTATTCGGTTCCAAGACTATTTATTATTGTTTTCATTCAACAGTTTTTTTCTCAGCCCACATATACTGGTGTGTGGGTCATACGCACGGATAGGCTTTTCGCCAAATTCCATGCCAAAAAATTTTAAAAAGTGCCTCTTACATGAGGGTGCATTGCACCAAAGTGAATTCAGTAATGGAAAAAAACCTGCATCCGAATATCGAATACGAATTGGCTGCATTCTCATTTTTGAATATTACCCGCAAAATAATCAAGTTTTCCTCGTTCAGAAGGAGGAGAGTACTGGGCTTGCAAATACTTGGTCACGGTTTTCCGCCTTCTATTTTCACCAGAGACGCATTTGATGCACGTGGATTTCATGAAATTCCAGAAACAAAAGTACAGTATTCCCAGAAACTTGATAACCGTGCAAAAGCGTTTGGATCCGAGTTCCATGGGATGCAGTTCCTCGGTGTAGTGTTCCAAACCATAGGATTCAAGGAAACGAGGCCAAACTCTTGACAGTTCGTCTTCACTCTCTGTTTGTGACCTCGTTCTCTGATCAAAAATGGGGAAATGTCAATAAATCATGAAGCGCCGAAGGTCATGAACAGCGAAGTATTCATTGGGAGCTCGGAGAATCGTCGCTTCCACGGCGGGATTTTTTTTATCGAGAGTCATAAACTAATAAGAATGTCGGGAGAAAAGTTGTAGAACAGCTCAGTAATGTTTTGTTTTTGCATAATTCGAGAAAAGACGGGAATGCTTTCCAACCGATTTTTCTGCCCTCGTTTTTAACCAAACATAGCTGTCACCTCACGTCGATGTCGTGGATATCGACTCTCGTAGACAACTTCTGCATGCTGTGCAACAGGTAGAAAAATGTCGTTTTTCACCACGTCCTCTTCGATTTCACGCACCAGTCGTCACATATTATGCTGTAGATTGAAATTTTGAGCATTTTCAAAACGGCGCCTAATATTTAAAGCATAATAAATTCTTAGGAGTGATTGCAAACGATTGATTCTTGAGTGGTATTTGTCATTGTTTCTCCTAAAATTTTCAAAATCTATCAAGTTTTCTCCCACTTTTTCTTCAACAATTCTGATTCACTGCTTATTACACGCAGAAGTGTCAATACATCTTAAGAGCAAATCACAGACTAGTTGAAAAATATTTTTTTTTAGGAATTCTTTGTATTTAATGAGGAAACTTTGTTTGTTTTGGTATTAAACATATTTTTACTTCATTGTACAGGGAAATTTCATTATTTAACCTTATGCAGTCCAACCTCTCTAAGTAGAATTTCAAGGGACCTGTAAACAAATTTGACTTAAGAGATTTTGACTTAGGGAGGTTCAGAATTTTACAGGTTGAAACTTAGAAGAATGTGATATTTTGGGGCTTGAAAGGCTTCTTAAATGAGTTGAAAAGGCTGCTGAACTTGGAGGCTGGGGTTCATTTGCCCAAATAAGTCTTTCACGTCCTTTAAAACCCATAAATTTCTGCTTTACTGCTTTTTTCTTTCTTGGGAGAAGAAAATAATGGCTAAAAGGCCACAGAAAATTCAATTTATGGAGGTTTGAGGGAAAAGCTTTTGACTCAGGGAGGTTTTTAATCTACTGTTCCTAAGGGGATTCAGATGGGGATATAAAAAAAAATTCAGCTTACCGGGGTATTCAACTTGGGGAGGTTTGAGTTATTGAGGTTCACCTGTAATCCAATGTGTGCCAAAAACAAACTAAACTTCAAAGAAATTGATTTCTAATTTCAGAAGAAAAACCAAATTTTTATAGTAATATTGTGCCGGTGAACTCTCAACAACAATCTTGTTTTACAACAACTTTCTCTCTATATTGACTCAACAATGCAACTGAAGTCTCTCAACAATGATTTTTTTCTAATCCCTTGAATTGCATTGGGGAGAGTCCACTTGAATTGTCATGTCAAATTTCTGGTGGGTCCCCAGAAGTTTCCATATCATGAGATTTTGCTGGTACACGGATAAGCAAGTATTTTCTTGGAGTTTGTGCTCAGCAACGGTGAATCCTCCCCAAGACTAATAGGAATCCAGCAGGATCATTTTCCACCCCGACCCCAAAGGTAGAAGTTTATTGACTCGAGATAAATAACTGCTACTTCGCTGTAGGGCTTCCTTTCATTCATTTATTTGACGGGTTCCTTTTTTTTCGAAAAGCGGAAGGAGACGAACGTGACATGCAATCATCTTCAACAGGCCGCTTTCAGCTTCACGTTGAATAACTCATAGCTCCGACGCACCGCGTCTTTGTCAGAGTATGTAACGAACCATGATTCAGCAAAAGGAGAAAATGCCCACGGCCTTTGGGACTGTTCACGCCGACGTTTCAACTGCATCAGTGTACAGTGGGGGCCCCGAGATGCGGACATAATTGATGCTTGGACCTTGTCCCACTGCTGGAATGTCCCTATGTTGGATTACATTCTCCCATAGACTTTGGTGGAAGCATATTTAATTGGTTCTCCTGTTCTTCAAAAATTAAGAATGAGGTACCTGTACAAAAATTTTTCTTGGACTTCAAGATACAGGAAATGACCGTACAGAAGAAAACCAGGCAGAATCTGTTCTTTTGGCATCAGAAGATGATCAAAAATCAAAAGAATGAAAACAATTCTAGCTGAAATGTGCAAACACCATGAAAAAATCAAAAGGAAAGCACAAAATCAGCTGGTTTCTGATTATGAATTAGAGTAAATTTATGATAAAATATTTTTGAAATCTTTTGAAAATGAATTTGCTCAAGAGATTTCAAAATTGGAAATATTTTCCTGGAAAATGTCAGAAAAGTGTCCCTACCTGGAGCCATTGTCCAAATGTTGAGGGCCTGCATTTTTGGGTTTCCAGCACCCCCAAGTTGAATCATCTGTGTGTTTGGGGTGTCCACATATGGGGGTCTCAATTGGTTCAAGAGGCATAAAAGTATATGTTGAGGAATTAATCAACACAACATAAAGAATTGAACCATAGCCCAGTGGAAGAAAAGGTGGGAAATAATAAGGCAGGCCAATCAGCCGGTTTGTGGCTGGGAATATGTAATTAAGGTGGTACCTTAATTACATATCCCTAGTTTTGTCTGGTTTAATCACAGTCCACAATAAATCACAATCAAACACAATACAAAAATAACGCATCACAATAAATGCAGTAATGCAACACACATTCAATAAAAACAATAAATGTGTGCACACAAATTTAGGGTGCAATAATGTAATGCAACTATTCAATCAGAAGAATTGGGGTTGGAACGTTTGGAGGAAGTTCACTGTAAGAGCTAATTTTCAGGACTGATTATTGGGAGTGGAAGAGTGCTGGGTTTTTATAGGATTTAGTGCAATGCTTCTGTCAGCTGACCTGACCAAAGCACTGGACTTTTTCCCCCACTGTCTGTGATTGGTGAACAAAATGTGCATCAAAGAAGTCCTGCATCTGGGGAAAGGATGCACCAAGGAAAGCAGGACAAGAATTCAGCTCCTGGGACCTGATGTCCCTGGGCCCCAGTTCTGGTTCCCCAACACTATACAAAACAATATCAACAATTTTTCTAGAAATGCAGGGAAAGTGTTCATATTTCCAGACTTTGTCCAGAAGTCCGGATGTATTTTTTCCAGTTTCAATGGTCTCCAAGTCAAAGCATCCTGTTGTTGGGGCCCCACTACACAATGACTCATTCATACGGAACTGCACTGCGTGTCAGGATTTCAGGAGCGATCGCAATTAACCGAATGAGCGTGTCAATGCCTGAGTCCATCACCGCGCCCTAGCTTTTGATGAGCCCATGACTGAGAACCCCTTGGTTATTCGGATCCCCATGTCGGAGGCGTTGGTTCGTTGGTTCCGCCCCCGCATCAAAGCCCCGATTGTACCTTGTACAACCCGGAAGCCCATTACGCAATGGCTCGTGATCCGGATTCTTTTCTTTTATCCACGGGGTCTTGTGAGTAGAGAGCGTAGAAAAGCGGCTTCAAAAGTGCGCCGGAACGGGTAATCCTGGGGCGGGCATGGAAAACGGGACTTTTTTTCTAACGGAAAATTTCGGGGACTGCCAGAGATGACGGTGTTGAAAAGCCAGACACGCCATCTGAAAATGGAATTTGAGCAAAATCATTTCCAAGCTATCACACTATGGACTGATTCGGTGCACCATTTCAGCCACAGTTACAGTGGGGCCTAGAGCAATCAACCTTATTGATTCCTGTTGCTGGATTTTAGGTAAAAAAGGTTTGCTGTCCAATGCAGAATTTGAAATACAAGTGAACCTTGATAACTCAAACCTCCCCAAGTCAAATACCCCCTTAAGTTGAATTTTTTTTCATATCCCCATCTGAGTCCCCTTAGAAACAATAGATTAAAAACCTCACTAAGTTGAAAGCTTTTCCTTCAAACCTCCATAAGTCCAATTTTCTGTGGCCTGTTGGCCATTATTCTCTTCTCCCAAGAAAGAAAAAAAGCAATAAGAACATAAATGTATGGCTTTTAAAGGAAGTGAAAGACTTATTTGGGTAAATGAACCCCTACCTCCAAGTTCAGCAGCCTTTCCAACTTATTTCAGAAGCCTTTTAAGCGCCAAAATATCACCATTTACATTCTTCTAAGTTTCAATCTGTAAAATTCTGAACCTCCCTAAGTCAAATTTTTTTGCAGGTCCCTTGAAATTCAACTTACAGAGGTTCAACTGTAGTAATCTTCAGCACAGTGGCCCCCTGCCTAACAGACCTCCCGTGTAAGGGATTTTCACCTAATAGACCTGCTCTGCAGGCATTTTTTCCTCCCACCCAAAAGACAAAATCTGCCAAACAGACTTTTGTTGGTTTGAAAATATTATTGACAATTATAATATTTAATTTTTTATATACAGTAGTTGAATTTGTCTAAATAAGGACTTCTTGTCCAACAGTCTTGTCTGTTGCACAAATTAAGTCTATTAGACATGGATTGACTATATATGAAATCAATCATTTTTTCCAGAAAAATTGTGTGCTATGGAAATTCAAAGGAATTCATTACAAATGAGCAATACCAGAAGAAAAGAGCAGCAATTAATACTCTTAACTTTAAAATGACTTCTTGCACAATAATTGGGGAGCAAAAGAGGAATAAAAGCTTTTCATAGAATTGAATTTTTTCTAAGTTCCCTCAGAATTCTCTCACAGGGATGAAATATGGAAGGTATTGCTTTATTTTTCTTCTTTCATTTAAAAATTGACTCATGATCCTTTACTTACGTCAAGTTTGTTGATCAAGGCAAAATGGCAGCCACACCTGGATTTGCTATGTAAGACTTCTTCTGCTCAGGTCAATTGTTGATCCAGGCACACTATTTCCATTTTCTCCAAAATAAGCAAGCATTTGGACATTGTTCTTATTTTTTATTATACACATCAGCAGCCAGCAGTTCGCACATGGGACAGAGAAAAAATGATAATCCCTGGACCTTCAGCATGATGTGCAGCGATTTTCAGCAAAAATCGAAGGCGGGTGTCAGAAATATCGTGGGAAAATGCGCGAAATTCCCGGCTACGTTCTCGCGATAATGATAATATGAATGATAATGTGTCCTTCATTACCCTCGACTCTTTTTCTTAACCTGATTTTCCTAACCTCCGACATTACCCTAATTGGAAAATAATGTTTCTCTCAAATAGCTTACGAGATTGATTGATTACCCGAACAGTACTTCAAGTCGATAAAGACAAGCTCGCATGACCCAGTACCTTGAAAATGTGAAGTTCCAACCGCGCTTCCCACGCATTTCCGCGGTTTGTTGGACATTTGCGGGCGCAAAAAATCCTAAAATCGTACTCTTCTGCAGATTTTTCGTTGCAAACAAATTTCCTTTTCTTTTGGCCGGACGGATTTGGTAGGAGTTGTTTCCAACAAAAGATTAAAAATCGGTAGTTTAACAATCACGATTCACCAGAAAAGGGCTTAAGGCGTCTTCCATGGATATATTGGAAATTCTGAAGCAATCTTGGATGATAAGTACTCCCTTGTCATTCCAGAAATCTTAGAACTAATCAACAGTCCTTGTGAAAAATTGCAAAGACTTCATACATATTTTTAAACAATACAATGTTTTTACATATTGTATGACACTCGCCTTGGTTTTTCAGTCCTTTTTTAAAATTGTATCCATGAGTGAGATGGGCACTCATACATATTTTTTGTGGCTCTAAAATTGAAAAACTTTGAAAATAAGAGCACCCAAATTTGGATTCAGCCATGAAGAGGCCCTGAATTCAAGTAGTTTTTAATTATTTCCATCACAATAAGTTTTCTTTTAAAATAAAATTTTTGACAAAATTTCTAGAACTTTTAAAAAAATGTATACCTGTCTACACCAACTTTTTCCCACTTAATTTTGAGAAAAATGTACACCTGGTACACAATAAAATATGGTCAGTTGAACCTCAATAACTGGAAGAGCCCCCTAAGCCAAATTTTCTTCAAGCCCGACCCATCTGAATTCCCTTAGAAACAATGCATTGAAAACCTTTCTAACTCAAAGGCTTCTTCTCTCAAATGCAGGTAAGCCAAAGTTTCTGAGGCTGTCATGCTATTTATTTTTTTGACACATTTTAAAGAAAAGCAAGATAAGATTAAAGATTCAATAATATAAGATTCAATTGATGTGTATTGAAAGGAAATGCAACATTATTAATTGGGCAAATGAGCCCTTACCTTGAAGTTCAGCATCCTGTCAACTCAATTCAAGAAGCAAATCAAGGCCCAGAATATCACCATTTATAATTTTCAGTAATTCATTCAACTTTCCCATGACAAAAAAGCTTGTTTTCCAAACTGAAAGCCTTTGACTCAATTATTATAACTCTAGAAATTTTACTAGGAGAGGTTCAGCTTTGCTATACTTGTTTGACAGGTCAGCTGACTGGAAAGAATCACTGGAACCTTTGGCTATAAAATCAATCCTAGGATTCCCTCGCCACGTCCCGGTGAATGAAAGAAGGCAACTCCGGATGATGGGGTACTCGTACATAATGCGTCGCTCTCCGGTTTAATGGAGCGCGCGTGTAAGAAAAACCTGGACATCCTCCCACCAGATCGGAGCTGGTTTCAAAAGCGGGCGGGTTGGGAGAGTCCAGCCCGAAAGTTGGGAAAACTCTCCCAACCCGAGGAAAACATTTCCCCGTCACGCATTTTCCGTTTCGTCCGAAGCGAAGCGCGGAAGAAAGAACCGGCGAAACGCTCGCCTCATTTCCGATCCGATTGGGGCAATTGTGGAAGCGGAAACAAGCGGCGGCTTGCTGACTGCACCGAGCGGCGCCCAAAATGCCCCCTCGCGATGACGCCGAGGATCTGATTTCCAGGCAAACAAAAAAACCCAGGGGCAAGTGGTGCAAATGGCTTCAGAAAAGACCAGCAGCTGTTGCACAAGGCATGCATTCAGCTTCTTTTTTTTTGGCCTGGAAGAGGAGCTGGTGCCAATGCTGTACACAGGGCAAAAGACCCTGAATGCAAATTTTACATGGACAAATTTTGCATAGGAAATACTGTTAAGTAATCAACATAATGGAATGGTTTCACTGCACCAAATTTGTTGGCCAGTAATCAAATTTGCACTTCAACTTTGGAATTCCTCAAGAGGGACATTATAAGAGAAGGGTATACAATTTTGCCTCTTCTTATTACAATTTGGGAAATTCAAAGTGGTCAGAGCTCAAACTTGCCAGAGGCTCAACTGTACTACCATATTTACTCAAGTACCATGCGCACCTTTTTTCTGGAAATTGAGGCAGAAAAATAGGGTGCCCGTGGTACCCAGGGATAAATTTTAAGGAAAAAATTCCTCAGACCAGTGCCTCTCACATCTAAGTAAAAAAAATATTTGAAGAGGAAAAGTGTGGCACCAAAACTCTTCCTGTATGGGGAATAATGGATCCATTTGTTTCATCCCTTGGAGATGCAACAGGAAGTAAAGGAAGAGGGTAATATTCATCTAATTGAGGAAGCTTTCCTACATTAAAAATGCATTTCAACTGCTTCCATTCATGGAAAAAGACTGAAACACAAAACATTGATTAGGAAATATGTATTTTGAAATAAAAAGATATCACGTTTTTTTGATTTCCAGCAACAAAAAAACAGGGTGCGCATCTTACACAGGGATAGGTTTTTGAACTAATTTATGGTGAAAAAATGGGGGTGCGCGCCATACTTGAGGGCGCGTGGTACTTGAGTAAATACGGTATTAAGGAATTCTTTGTAGGAGAAAATTATGCACCAAATTTTAGATGGTACTTATCCTGATATTCCTCATCCAATGTTTCAAGTTACTACAATTACAGTATTCAAATGATTATCAAGTTGAATGCCATTATTTGAAGAAGAAAAATATATACCTTCAACCAGAAAAAAACGTTTGTGCGAACTTTCCAAAAAATAGAATAAATCTGGTACTGGAGAAAATTTCAGAACTGAACTGCAGTGTAAAGCTCGATATTTCCTGGAAAGCAGGCACAGCTTAGTCATCCCCATCCTTCCCCTCCCAAAAATTTGGAAGAAGACGAATCTTGGGTGCTTGCGATACGCACCTTTCATTCCCGCGGCTCATCAGTCACCCTGCCGCAGTGGAGGAGATACCCTCTGCACTGCCGCCGCCCACTGGGTGCAGTGGCACCGGGAAGTCGAGGGCGGCAAACACGGACGGGCGGAGGGCGCAGTAAAATCGAGCCGACGGCGGCAATTAGGCATTCTGCGCTCCGGCATATCCTGCGAGTCGAACTCGAACCCGAAGTCGTCAGGCCACATGATCAAACAATGGGTGCCCGGGGAGCCGACAGACGCCCAGCTCAATTTCCACGTACATGCACGAGGGTTTGTTCATCGTGACTGGGGAGAATTCGCGCTTTAAATTCATTTTCCCCCTGGTGAACGCAACCATTCTTCGGCTCCCCCCCTTATTTTAAAGGACCTTGGGGGGGGGGGGGGGAAGGCTTTTTTCGCGAGACCACATGGGAACCGCAGGTGGACGGCGATTCACTACTCGGGTGTTCTTACACGATAACACGTCCGCCCCCCGAAGCTTGAATCATGAACATTCCTGCGCGGAAATTGCAGATCCCAAGAAACCCACTGGCCCGTCCTTCTTATTCGCCCATTCTTGTCCGTTTCTTCGGAAATCCGAGGCGCTGCTTTTGTGTTCGGTTCGGAGGAAGCAACGGTCCTCGTTGGGCGGAATGCCTCACTGACAAGCTCTGCTGAAGAAAGCTTGAAATGTCGACCTGCTGTCAGCAGTGCAGTATTCCACTGGTGTGTAGAATTAGTCAGAGGCCATGGAGAGAAGTTCTGTGGGCAAGGAGGAAGAAAGCTCCTTTTAATCCGAAATGTTCTTTTGATACCAACAAAGTACAGTACAGTATTCTTTGCGGTTTCCTTTTGCGTGGAGAAAAGTCTGAATTCATTGATGCAACTCTAATTACTGCCTATGTAACAAAAACAATGTACTTTACTATCAGTTTTGATGCACCAAATGTTCAGATCATATGACTTTCCAGAAGTAATTTGGGAGGTATTTTCACTAGTGTAACCCAAGCCTCTATATGACCTTTAATATTGAAGCTCTCAGGCAGTCTTATTAAATACGTGTTTTAATCTGTCAACAAGAAGTCCGAGGTACAGGTGGTACCTTGCAATTACATTTCATGCAATTTGTCTGACGCGCAGTTTGACAGTCAAATTTGCTAGGAAGTTGACTTGCAATTCAACCTCTGCAGAGACACAAAACATCAAATTCAATGTAGAAAGCATCAAATTTGGCATGATCTTGCAATTTGATGGCTTCACACCTTTATCTTAGCACAGCAATGGATTAGGGTAAAATTGCAGGGTACCACCTGTACCGGGCTTAGGTTTATTAAGTACACCATCAAGTACAGTCAAACTCCAATAAGATGCAACCATTTGTCCAGAGCAATTTTGGCAGTTTAACGGGGTTGGCAGTTTATTGAATATTTCATTTTAAATCATTTGAGGAAAAATGCTTGATTTTCCTCCAAAAGTGATAGAAGTGCAGGTTTTCTATAGAAACTTCAGTAATTTTTCAAAGAGTATTGGTTTGATCAATAGATTACTCTTTCATAAAATTAATTTTGCTGCATCAATTTATTCAAATTTTAAGATTAGGTGAATATATTGTTCAAATTAAAAAAAAGATCATTACAGTACTATTTTTTTTATTCTTACAAATACCAGATCCTTGACAGAAATTATAATTTCACCCAAATTTTGGTGTTTTAACAAAGAGAAAATTAATAGGAAACAGCGCTTTTGTTTCATCTTTAATTCTGGAGGTTGACATCTTATTGAGGTTTTCTATAGAATTTAACATGGAGTAGATTTGTTTCTTTCAAAATTTTGGTGTTGCGGATCTAGGTTTGCGCTTTATTGTGGGCATCTCAACGGTGTTTGACTGTAACAGCAGTTGCACATCAAAATGGCAGCTTTAACAAGACACTTCAATACAGTACCAAAATTTCCCTCAATATGTTGAAAAATGAAGTGAATAACTATTTTTTCTTCTATTAACCTGGAGCATGAATCGATCATGACCGGCGATATGAAAGCAACACGTTACTAATCTCGTCCCCGACTAAAGGACCTCAAGACGAAGGACAGCCTGCACGAGTCTGATTTCACTATACTGCTGTATTTTCAAGCAGATGGCATCTCTGTCGTCGGCCTTTGTTGTGTTTTCCTCGGCTGCCTGGTGAAATCTATCTCTTCCAGACAACGACCCCCTCCTCCCTTATTTACCCCGGGTGCGACACTCGATATGCCGTCCCCGGGGAGTCGGCGATACCCGTCTGACGTGGACGTCATCGTTCTTCCTGCCCCGACCATTCACAACAACTCCTTTATCATCTTCAATTTCGGCTTCCAGACTGTATTTTTCCGACATCTATTTTTCCCCAGCGAGTCTCGCTCGAAACTCTGAACGATTTTCTGCTCGTCGGCGGATTTCATGTTCTGTTCGTTTTTACGCGGCAGCGTTCTTTGCAAAATCCTCGCGGGGCCTCCATTGATCGTGCTTCCTCAAAGAAAATAATCTGGCTTCCGCGGAATCGATTTACCCATAGCGGATTTTATTTAGCTATGCGCGGAAAAAGCCTGCCTCGGCATATTGTACTTGCAAGTGCAGCAGTTTGGAAAAAAAAAGAGTCAGATTTGGCACGGAAATTCAATTTTTGAAATAAATGAAATCGTGTTTCAGGAATCACCTTGAATGAACTGAACTGAATTTGAAGACCGTTTGAAAAGAAAAGTTTGGAGGCCTATTTGCATGCCCAAATTGTTAATCCCAGGGAAAGTTCTTTGCTTTTCATAGTTTCACCACGGAATCCAAAATATAAAAATAAAATAACGGTGGGTCCCCACTTTAGAAAGACCTAAGCAACAAAATGAATTCTGAAAGGGGAAATTGACGCACTTCAACATTTTTTCTCGGAACACTTTTCATTTCCAGTAAAAATGCTTCATTCTTACCTGGTTTTTTCAAGGTTCTCTAGAATTTTAAAAAAAAATCAGGAAAATGTGGGAAGAACAAACAGTTTAGATTTTTTCATTGAGTACAGTGAGACCCCCACATGCGGACACCTTGACCTGCAGACAATTTGACATAGGGACACTTATTTTCCCAGAAAAAATCAATAAACAAGGCCCAACATGAGGACACTGACTCAATATGGGGACATTTTGTGATAAATTTCAAATACATATCAGTCCAAATTACAAGAAACAGATATTTCCAACCCTGAAATTGATGTAAGAAAAGTTCTTGGGCATTTCTCTCACCAAATCACCATCCATTTAGCTAATTAAAAAAAATTACATCCACCTTTTTCACTTGAATGTTATTTTTGTAGATGCCAAAATTTTAGTGTACAGTACAGAGATACACTATTCAATGCTCCAAATGTTCTTATTGAGTTGAAAATGTATTCACTAATTCAAATTCAAGTGGCAAACAATTTTTTCAGGAATTCTGAAAGAATATATCTTCCACAAAACACCAAATAGANTTATTGAGTTGAAAATGTATTCACTAATTCAAATTCAAGTGGCAAACAATTTTTTCAGGAATTCTGAAGAATATATCTTCCACAAAACACCAAATAGAAATTATATAATGTAAGTCTATGAGAAGATAAGACTAAACTTAGGGACATTTCAATTTGTGGACACTCTTGATGCACCAATTACATCTGCATCTTGGGGTCTCACTGTATTTGAAACAAAAATTTCAGGAAGATAAGAGGACAAACTTTTTAGGATAACTTCACATTTATAGTAATAAACTTTAAATTTTCAATGTTATGTTGAAAACTTGCAAAATGCGCAGTTTAGAATGTTTATCATGGAATTTTTTGAGTGCCTGGAACATGTTCCAATTGCAACTCAAGGGAAACCATGACTGGCATGACAAACATTTTCCAGAAGTAAATGAATCCAGGAATGGATTTGCGTGGTTATGCAGAGATGCATTGTACATATGCCGTTTCTGAAAAATACGACCTAGTCATAAATTATGTCTTATCACCACGCTCATGTGACAGATATGTCTCATCAGGAAAGATTTTAATAATTTTACTGGGCCGTTTACCAAATTACGTCAAAATTCTTGTCTGATACTTGAGGGACTGGGATCATTTGATATGCAAAAGATTTTAAGAACCAAATTTGTTTGGTTCCGGCTTGAATCGAACTTCAATCATCGTTCTTGTAATTTAGAATTCCGGATGTTGGACAAAACAATTTCCAGCTTAATCTCTAGAACACATCGGGATAGCAAGCTCTAGTTTATTTCTCGAGTGGAAGATTACGGCACTATAAGACGCCTTTTCTTGTTTTGTTTTTGTTGTTGCGGAAACACAGTCTAGCACGGTACTGTTCTTGGAATGCATTTTAGCTGAAAGGAATCCAAGTTTCCTTTGGAACCGTGTTCAAGTTCCGCGTGGGAATTCGTAAGCCGCGATTACACGTGAAAGGTTTCCTGTCGAAAGAATTTTCTCTCGAATTTTCCCGACACTCGAACGAGTACTTATCCCAATTCCGCAGCATTTGTGTGAAGAGGAAAATGCAGTTCGAATGCGTTCCGGATGGGCCTTCTGGAAACTCGAGTCCCAGGCAAAACATTTTCTAACCCCTGACACAACTTTGGGCCCTTTCTTTTGTCGTCACTCACGCGTATTCAGTACTGGGGAAGCCGGGGGGGTTTCGACACGTACCGCGGAAAAAGTTTCCCGGGTCCTTATTCAACGTGTTGGCTTCGGTCCATCAACGGGGTTCGCGGATTTCGAACACCATCCGTCAACAGATTCCAGGGAATCCTATCTCGGGTCTTGATTATGGATCACCCGGCGTCCTGGGGTCGTAACTAGACGTGGGGAACCCTGCCAAGTGGAGGACTGACATTTCAATCTATTCGTTCCCGGTATTTTTTTTTTTTTGTCGGCGTTGTCGAATGTCAGTGTAGATTCCTATCATCGTAGACGACGGTTAATGCGAGCAAATGCGAGCCGGATTAACCCGTCTATTCTGGAGCGAGGCAAGACCAGAAGAACCTAGTTATTGCACATGGTTTGACATTCAGGAAGTTGGAGCGTGTCGTGGATTATGAGCGTATTTTCTCCTAACTTAACTTTCTAGCTGCGTATCTTTGTACTTGTGCTTCGTGTAAATTAGTTCTGACGCGATATAAAAGCGTCTAAAATCTACGCGTAAAGAGGACCTAAAAGATAAGTTAAGTCTAGTACGATGAAACTTTTTGTGTCGGGTAGATAAATGTTCTCGAGTTCATCAGATGTTTATCCTTCAATTGGTCATACTTTTGCAGACTGTGCCAGAAACTGGACTTTTCAATGCAAATCTGTTCTGATAGCAACTATTCAAAGATGGTATCATTATGTATGGTTGAACCTCAATGCCAAGTCAAATACCTTCCTAATTTAATTTTTTTCAAGTCGCCATCTGAATTACCTTAGCAACAACGCATTGAAAACTCGAAGGCTTTTCTCTATAACCTCCATAACACAAATTTGTGTATGCCTTTAGGCTATTATTTTCTAGACAAATAAAAGAGGAAAGCAATAAAAAAGTAATGCACTGTGTTTTGAAAGGAAGTGAAAGACAATTTGGGCAATTGAACCAATGCCTCCAACTACAGCATCCTAACAACTCCTTTAATAAGAAATTGAGACCCAGAATATCTCCAATTATAATTTCCTGCAATTCTTTCATCTTCCCCTCAACAAAAATGCTTGGTTCCTCAAGTCAAAACCTCTGTAACTCAAATTTGTCTGCTGGTCCCATGAAATTTGACTCATGCAGGTTCAGCTGTGTTCCTGTGTGTGATGACACATGTTAAGATTATAATTTTTTTTTTTATTATGGTTTCTTACTTTCCCATAGTATCTGAAATTGCTGTGCACAGATGACAGAGAATACTCCAAAATGTAAGCAAAATTTATGAATTCAATGAATGAATGTTTATGATTTATGAATTCAAGTACATTAAAATCATTTAAAATTTTCATGAATGTAAAAAGTTCACATTGTTCAAAATATATTTAAGTTTTGAAAAATAAACAGTTTCCATTGTTCTAAAAATGTTGGAAAAGTATGCTAAAACATTGTCTGGCTGTCAGAGCATATTTTTTACAGTTTCAAGAGCCCTTAAGTCCATTTGTCAGCCTTTTCCATGTGTCCAGATCTCAGGATACTTCAGAAACGAAAAGACATTTTTGATTGAAGATTATCTACTGTATTTACTTGAGTACCACTTGCACCTTTTTTCTCAAATTTCAGAACAAAAAAAGGGGTGCACATCATAAGTGGGTACAAATTTTCCAAGAAGTTTTAGGAAGTTATGTGCACAATATACTTAATTATAAGGGAGAAATTTGGAAAAAATGTAACAAGAAAACTTTTTTGTACTGAAACAGTTGAAAATTGATCAGATTTTTGTTCAATTCATCACTAAAGTCAATTTTTTATTTTTATTTTCAAAATTTTGTGGTTTCAGATTCACTAAAGATTGGGGTGCGCATCTTACCTGCGGATAAGATTTTAGCCAAATTTCCAACTGAAAAACCCCTGTGCCGCGGAACGAGGTCCCGTGGACCATGAGTTCATTTATCCCATAAAGTCGTTTCTAGTATTTTAGTTGGGTTGTCCACCCTATTGTTACGTGAGATGAGGACGTCAGTTTTGCCTTTGTTTTCTCTTAGCATCACATGATATTCAAGCAACTCACCATGGGGACTCTTCTCCCGTTTCGCGCATGGTGTGTGAATATCAGGAAGGTTTCCGCTCCGCGTGCGTGGAATGCGTCTTCACCGGTACATTAACGATCGCTGAAGAGGCAATAAACGTTGGTCCCGAGTTTCTCTCTCACCTTTTCCTGCTTTGATTCACGTCGGCTATTAGCCGGGATGAGAATAAGCCCGCGTTCGCAGTTTCCGCGACCGTAATTCAAACGGCGTTGCGAATCAGCGCTTAAAGTTCGCGCACGAATTGTTCAACTAAATACTGGAGTGAGAAGCCCCGCAGAGCCCGACTCTGAGGTGCGAAAAAAAAAATTGTCTGAGTGATGCCCTAAGAAGATGATGCACTTCAGAGAGGTACAGTACTATACAGTCAACCCTCGATTTAGTGACACTCTCACATGGTGCCAGTGTGCCACAAATTTCTGTGGAACAGGTCTCCCTCCATTTTGGACATATTGGAAACCCTGATTCAGTTCCAACTCACTTATTGCAAAAAAAATGTCCTGTTCTTAATGAAAAATGGGCCAAAATCATAGGAATTATGTCAGATATCCACGGATTTCATTAGGCTTCAACTGTGAATCACATTCCCATGCTCAAGATAATTTTGATAGTTATACAGTTGAACCTCTATAAGTCAAATTTCTAGGGACCAGGAAGAAAATTTGACATACAGAGGTTTTGATTTTTTGAGGTTTCCAGTTGAGGATGCAAAAACTTATGTTTTGAGGAGAAATGAAAAAAGGGTTGGAAATCAGAATGAGGATATTCTGGGCCAAAACTAGTTCCTTAATCAGTTCACACCTTCCTGAACTTGGAGGCAGGGGTTCATTTGCTATTTTTGTCTTTCAATTCCTTTCAAGATGCATCAAACTATTTGATT
>CAJPEX010001041.1:0-70011 GCA_905338405.1 Notodromas monacha
GAAACGAAGCCTTTATTTCGACGCGAGTGATTTGGAAAACCGCCTGATGGTACAGCGACTCGAACGACGGCTTGTAGCACAGTGCTTCATTTTTCAAAATAATTTCATCATAGAACCTGAAAGACTTGAGCGCCAAACTGTCTTGTTATATGGGACTGATCCTATACAGTATAAGCAAAGTGGCCCCTATAACTGATCCAGCGTATATGAATTGCCTCGCGTATCTAGACATAAGAAAACATCATATAAATATGATCAAAACAAACATAATTGAAATAACTCAACCAAATACAGCCTAGCGTCACAAAACATATCTACCGGTACATTGATCAAGCAACCCTTGAGTAAATTAACTGAACTCTACACCGGATCTAACCAACTTGAATATCACAATCAACCCCAACTACGGGTACCCTAAGCTTATGAAACCTAACTAACTGGATCGGGCCTAACTAAACAAACCCATCCACCTGAATAGTGAAAGCAATTGTACAGTGTCTAATTTTTGCAATATGAGTTGAAAATCAATGCACTAGTGGAAAAATGGCAACACTGTATGATCATTTCAGTACAGAACTGATGGTAAACCAGCAGCATTAGTTTGTCTAAGTTGCGTTTCGCCCTCATTAAATTAATAAGCGTGTGTTCCACTTGAGCTTTTTGAATACTGAAACACTAAAATATGTTCGGTCACGTACTTCAACAGCACCATTCAGCGTGCTTCGATTCGAAAGCAACGAAAGGAACACCAAGAGGAAATTTCATTTGAATATGCGCTTATTCACGTCAACCGAGTATGAAACTAATCCATCTCCTCGTGTTTACTCGTCGCCATATACTTGATTAGGCAAATAACTCGGCACGTTTCCTTCTGAAGCGCAAAAAATAAAAAAAAATCGACGAGTGCTACAGAATATTACAATGAGGGAATCAACATTAATTATGCTATTTTTCCCCTCTCTCTCTCTCTCTCTCTCTCTCCCCTCCAGAAGAATGACTTCAGTGAGTCACGCAAACATAATTCGACTGAACCCCGCACCGGAAACGCACAATTTTCGCTCGACTCGAGGGAGCGAGGAATAAAATAGGAAACGTGAAAATGAGAATCACTTCGCATTCAGCTCCCGAAGCCAGCAAGTGACTTATGAGGCTGTTTCAAATAAACGTGAAAAGGAGCTCGGAATTTTTGGACGAGCCGGTAGCAGTTACACGCCAGACCCAACGAATTCTAGTGGGAGAGAGAAGCGAACAACCTTCTCTTTATCCTGAAAAGTGAAAGAGATTCTTTGTTGGACGTCGCAACCATTTACCCGGACTTCGAAAAATCCTGGAATTTTTTTTTTATATCGCCTCCGGCGTCAAGTCAAGTAACTTACGTGGTGAGGTCCTAGTAAAGAAAATTTCACATGCGTCGACGAAATTCGGTGCGAAGAGCTTGAAATTCATCTTGACGTTGATGACCAATTAAATTCTCTCGAATATCGCACATCCTTCTTGCCTCATTATTCAGACTGTGTCAAAATTGATAATTAAGTAGACGATACAAGATTAAATAATAAGAACGGATGAATGTCATGATCAGGTTTGTGGAAGTCTAATCCAGAAGTTGAATGACTTCCGAGGTCGAAACTCACACTTCATGCTCAAGTCCACGGAAAACTCGACAGCCTCTGATAAGTCTCAATCCCCATGAACAAAACTTTGCGTTAGGACATTCAGTACCCTGCATACATTTCGATTTATAATGAGAATTCCTGACCAGATGGTCAAATGAAAGTTCAGACTCAGATTTTATGTCTGCTACAAATACTGTGAGAAAATTTAATTAATCTCGAGTTTTTCGCAACGGTTTTGCGATAAAATCCGGAGGAAAAATGCGTTACCTTTCTCAAATTCTGAAAAAAGACAACACATTTGAACTTCAGAGCGGATGACTCATTCAAAAGAGCGTATCAAAAGTGCAGCACGTAGCTGCAAGTAATAAAATAATTACAATAAAAATTTAAGTTGGTACAGGAATCATACGTTACACTCATTTCATAGTGATGGCAAAATAAAGACAGTCGAGAAATATAAAAGAACAGTATCTAATGACCTTCTTCGTCAACCATTTCTCGGGAGGTTTATCCACAAAGGTACAGTATTTTCAGTTTCTAGCAGTGATCTAGCGAACAGTTGTTTAGCAATTACAGTTCCATTCTCGGAATTCTCGAAATTTTTAGTGGAAAATGCGAGAGACCTTCTCATCTTTAACATTCACTCAAGCATTCAAACAGAAAACCACGAGGTAGATTCGAACGTTGTGAGCGAAGTTCCAGAGCAGCGGAGTTTGTCCATGATCACCGAAACTCGCGACTGCGGAAGTTCAGTTCGTTTCGCAAAAAAAAAAAAGAAAAGTGCGTGGGTTTCTGGGTTTCTAATTGGATATAAGTCTCTTGTTTCGAGAAACGAACCTTGATTCGGGTCCTCGGAACAGGTCCTCGTCTTCGTGCTTCGCGGCGGCAATCAAAAGCCCTCCCTGAAGTTGAAGTGCAGCCCCGAACTCGAGTCGCAACCTTCGAGTTCCTGGCCCGCCCCCGCGAATCGGGTAAAATTATTCATCTCCCCCATGTTTCCCACTTATTTAGCTTCCCGCAACCCGCACGCAAACGAATTAAATGCAACAGCCTCTTGCAAATGTTGAGACATGACCCATGCGGCACTTCATAAGCATGTCAACCACTGTTCACAAACACAGCAGGTTCTGTCGGCCATGGCTGAATGCGTACTCGAATACAAAACCTCTGTTTCATCAACTCATTGCAATGGATAGATAGAACGTCTTTTTCGGATTAAACAAGATATATTCGCCCTCTTCTTCGATATTCAAGAGAAAGCTGACTTATTTATGATTTGCGCTTCTGGACATAAAGTTTCAAGCCGCCGGTCGTCTTCGCATGCAATTTTTAGTGTCCTCGTTCGTATTTTGAAATTCAACGGTTTTTGCATCCTGTAGCGGTTTTGCTAAACTAATCTGCTGAGAGTTGCAATTGCACCCTCTGCAGAAAATTCATCCACGCTTATTTCTTTATCATCGAACAGTTGACGAACTATCAACTGCTTCAAATGATTTGAAAATCTTGCGAAAAATGTTAGCAGCAACTCTGTTCAAAGAAAAATGTTCGCAAACGGTTAATTGTTGCGATAGCGGTGCAGAAAAGCCTCATTCTTCATATTTTACAATAGCACTAAGAAAACTGATCGAGGAAATTTCTACTGGCTTTGTTAAGCATTGATTCTGCAAACAAAACCCAAACTGAATGAAGTCTAATTAACAGCAATATTGAAAACTAACCTGATGTAACACCCAACTAAGTTGAGCTAAGCCAAACCAACGCATCCTAACACAAGACTAACCTCGCAGAAAACGTGATAAACTTCAAATCTAACTAACTTAATATACTGTACTATCCTAGTAATGTCTAACCTATCGTAACTAACAATGATCATAATACAGTAGTAAATCCAGTACTTAGAATTTTTTTCGACGAATTCAGAAGCACTGACGACCATTTTTAACAAGGAATAAAAAACGTCGGGCGAGTCTCTCATCAAAAGCTTCAGTCCAGAAGAATAAATTGTTTTCAAAAGGTTAAAATATTGTCTTTTCTGTTCATCGGAACGGGGATTAATAAAAATAAATGTACTGTACTGTACTACGGTAAGGCAAATCTGAGCATGGAGAGAATACCATTTCCTCAGTCTTAGTAAATCATGGAGTGCAAGAAATTGTTCAGCGAAAGCCACCAAAACGAGGAAAGGAAAAGGAAATGGAACTTCCAAACAAGCTTTGCTATCAGGAAACGACACCAAGTGCAAGGGAGTGCGGGTGAAAACACTCATCACTCACAAATTCCTTCTCGCTGATTCTCGCAGGCGTCACGTAGTTTAGCGAGGAATGATACGGGTAACGATACCAGAGATGCTGGTGCCCTTTAAAAAACGCCACTGGAAACATACATACATGCATACACACACACACACACACTTACGACACAACGTGAAAGCAAAGCAACACGACCGCAGCATTTAGAAAAAAAAAGACTTGGCGAGGGGGTGAAATAAAGAGAGAAAAAGATGAGTGAAACGGGATGAAGCAGGAATCGCAAGAATTCGGTGACACGCTGCGTTCTCCTCTCGTTCGCCATAACTCGTCCACTCGGACCCCGGGAAACCCGAGGTACTGGGGAAATTGGGCTCCACCGGGGGGTGATTTCCTCTCCCGGATTCCTTTCTGCGACCCCCGGGGGAGACGGAGAAATTAACCATCGAACGGATTGCCAGGCCCACCGATGCCGGAATTCGATGAAATCTGCCGAACATTCCATGCCTAGCGACGCAACCAAACAAAAAACAAACGAAAGAACAAAAAACTATTCTCTCTCTCATTGTGCCTATTCAAGAACGCGAAATTTGCTCGCCTAAAATGTTGAATCTCGTTGATTTTTCTTCTACAGAACTTCCTTCTGTTCCAAACTTTTCCAACAGGGCTAGTTCATGAGTTTCGTCCGCTTCGAGCTTTCATCGATAGAGTTTTCAGGATTTGTGAAGACGGAAGACATTCTCTGAGTGAAAAAGGATCTTTTTCCAAACGACTAATGCAATTACGGTACTCCTCGCCGATACTAAAATGCCAATTATGCACGGAGTGACAATTGCACGCTTGTAAAAAGTTCCAAGCTGGCCAATTTATTAAGCTAGTAATGCTGAATGTGAAGATTGTCTTAGTGTATCTATTACGAAGCAACACGTTTTCCAGAGCAGAGTTTCACTTGAAAATAATTTTCAGCAGACGGACGAAGACTTTGCTAATGTTTATTTATCGATTACACAGGGGTTTTGTAGATTCTGTCTCAGAAAATGGGTACCTGAGGAATTTCATTTCAGGCACAGTACTGACAAAACTTTTGAACCTTCGTGAGTTCCTGCAAGATTCGAGATCAGTGCGCAAATAATGAGAACGTGAGGTTTTTTGAAGGGTGTTTTTCCAGCTGAGCGACAGGCAGAGGAATATTGATTCAGTGTATCGAAAGACTTCGGTCGTGTGGAAAATAACGATTGTGTACGTATTTAAAGTTTCTTTTTTATCTTAAGGAAGTTTGAAACTCACAGTGGATTGAACGAACTTCCATCAGTTGCCAATTGAAACTGCTTCGAGAGTTCATTGACCGAGAAGATAGGTTAGATGGCGAAATAATTGCTCAAAAGTATTGTATCCATGAAAATTAAAATGGGAAATTATTCAAGCACCCACGAAAATGAGAGTGTGACAAAATCCATCTTCACTGAATTTCCGCTGACAGCCTTTTTACTTGCATTGCTCGCAAATCAAAATGAACAGATTCCCTAACGCTCCTTTGCTTTAAAAAAATCGAAGAACCCAGAAGATTTTACGGAAATAATAGATAAGCTAAGAATAAAATGCGGCAGCGAATAAAGTTTGCAAATAATTTTGTATTAATTTTTTAAAATCCCAACGAAGTGACTGTGCAGCAGGTTAAGTCAAATTACAATCAGAAAATTAAATAGTCCGCTGATCGATTGAATTCACGGACTATCACTAAGTTAATATTGTACAGTGGAGTATTTTTAAATGGCATCCTCAGCTGCTTTTATGCGACTTTTTCAAAATAAAATGCAGGAAAAGTTCCCAATTCTTGCGCAAACAACGACGGAGAAGTATTCGCACACTTCCAGAATCTCAACTGACCAAGGACAGTGAGAATGCAAAGCGATTTCTACACATGACCAAGTATTGCATGCGATATATGAAGACTCCCGAAAGACTTATTTCATAAGTTTGCTTATCAATTAGAAAATGGGAAGCTGGAAATCCAGAATCGACCAACTTCTGCACGGTACCCTGTATGATTTATAAAAAAAAATCGAACTAGCATGCAATATACAACAGCACTTGAATCGAATGACACATTTTTCAATTTCATTTTGCATCCGCGTTTATGGATTCCCTTACCTTAACTCTACCCCAAGCTATTCTCGTCAAGGTGTGTTTCGAACTGAGAACATTAAATGACGACGAATATTTTCATGTCTTGTGTTCCAAGAACCTCTTTTACGAGAGCAATTGCAACCGAAAGCTAAAAATCTCTCGATTTTCGCAAGGGATAAAAGTTTTTTTTTTTTTAAGGAAGACTCACGCCTGCTATTCTTCATGACACGTTTTCACGAGCGTCCCATTTTTCACATTTGACGCTGCACTTCATATTTCCTATCGTAGCCACAAATTTATGACGAGCTCGAAAGAAAATAAAATTTTAATCCACCAAGAAAGCCGTGAACCGTTTCACATCGAATGAAATTAGGTCGTTTTATCGACCAAAAATCTCGGAACACCTTCGAAATGCATCGTTGCAAAGTTATCACTGGTTCTAAAAACTAGTTTCGATTTTCATCTCTCTTACGGTATTCGTATGCTGAGTCGTTTCATGCAGAAACGCTATTTCTTCATCCCTGAGACAGTACAGCTACTGACCATTGCAACCTTCTCCAAGATATATTTCCTATCAAGAAAAGAAGCTTTGGACTCGATTAAATCACGCTGCTTCGAACCGGCTTCATTCGCACGGTTTACTGGCTAAATTAGTTTCATCATCTTACCATTATCGCCGCATTAGTTCGAGACTAGTGGGGTTGAGGTTGGACGTAATTAGGTCCCAAACTGCATAAAACCGGAGATAATAACAGATTCTAAGAAGACACACGATGTTTTCCTTGAGTTTTTTCTCATTAACCTGGAAGTGGCACTCCTCATTTTCAGAAAACTTCAGTCGAGCAGAAATGCATCTCTTCAAGCATATTTTGCAAGACCATGTTTACGTGACCATATCAAAAGTTTAAACTTTTTACCCACAGCGAACAATGCGGCTAATACATATAAAACATACCTCTTTGATTTAACCCTCGGCGGTAAATGGAGGGTTTTCTTAGTCCTCTTTTCCGTTGCTTTGATCGCTTTCCATTAAACCGACCAACAATGCGGCTTTTTTCACGAATACAGTATCTTAATTATCGACCGGATCCAGGTTTTTCAGTGACATGTTGGATACAAAAGTTGACAAAAATAATCGCTCGAATACTGTACTGTACTTGTAAGTTTAGGTCGATTGAGCTTTTAAAAAAAAGCGAGTAAAATTATTACGGACACCGGCCGAGGCATCCCGTGAAGCACAAGACAACGGGGCGTTGTTTTATTCAACGCATAAACAAATACAACTTCCTGCCCCGAGGGATAATAAATCCCCATGGCCTGAAATTGGACCGGTATTATCAGGGAAAAAAGTCAGGTGTATGTTTGGGATATTCAGCTGCACCTGTTCACATAATTTCAAGGCATCAAGCGCAAATTTCACGAGCACCTGCTGACCGGAAATTAATTACTGTGAACCTACTTCAACGCCGCGATAAGCCATCAAAGGGATCGGCTAATATATATTTTGATAGGCAACGTTTTCATTATACTTTATTATAACGTGTTTTTTTTTTATCGCGAAGACCGAACAATATCCATAAGTGCGGATCATTGATTTCGCTTTTTTTTCGCAGCTGTTCCCGGGGACAAGAAATGTTTTCTGAAATTACGCACTTTTCGCTCCTGCCACAAATATTAATCATCCCCGGCGGGTTCAAAAATCCATGAATAAAGTGTCATCGAAATGAGACGAACACCTGCACTTATCCCCCGGTAAGAATTCCAGGCAAAATTTATGGGGGAATTCGCAGGGGATTTTTAGTCGGAGAAGGCAAGCAAAGATTTGAATAAAGTTCGGAGAATAACATCGACCAGAGGAGCAGGAATACCGCAATTCACGAAAATTCTTCTTCAGAAAAGCCTTCCACAAACAGATTCGTTCGACATCCTCGCGATTTTTACAAGAATCATGTCTCGAAAACTATTCCGAGTACGATTTTTTTTTTCATTCCCCTGTTGGGAAAGAAACAACAGAATAAAAAATTCTTGAATTTTACGATTAATTCGGAAGAACGAACGCTTTATGATAGTGTAGTTCATTGAAAAACGTGAAAATTTTATACAAAACACACCTAAAAAATTTGAAAATGAGTGCACAGAAACTAAGCATTTAATACTAGTTTCAAAATAATTCGGCGACGCTCGAGCAACATTTTCTGCGCTAACAATTCTAGCAGAAGACTTCTACTAAAAAAAATTGTAGAATCTCATCAGCCAAATTTTGGCAGATGACAGATGAAATGAAGAGATTAATAGACAATAGAGGACAAAGCATTTAAACTGCATCCAATTCCTTTGAGGTAATAACGTAACCTGAGGCACTTGCATGTTTCATGAATTATCAGGCCGTTTGAGTACAGTGTCAAGAAAAATATTGTAAAAATTGAGGCAACTTCTGGGGGACTGTGTCCCAACTTACAACCATGCACAATGAGTGCTGTAATTTCGGCAGGGTAAGGGGAAGTGATGTTGAATATGAATCGTTTCCTCGACGTCATCCAGTTAGGGCCGAAATCGAAGAAAATTCACATCAGAAAATCAGGGCCTTTTTCGTGACGTTTTTCTCTCGAAACTCCTGAAATTTAAACTTTTAGTTAAAGGACACTTTGGCTTTAAAAATAAAATAAACAAACCATAGAAGCATCGTCGTACGAAGAAGCACCAAAATTCGCGTTTTTTTTTTCTTTTCCACAACCAAAAAATGTTCGCCTGCGAGATTTCAGCCACACAGAAAAAAAAGGTGCTCCACGCAATGAAACAAATGCTTTCCCCGATATGCATGAAGCGCGAACGGGAGACCCGAGCCGAGCCATACCCCCGTGGGTAGCTTCTCTCTCTCTCTCTCTCTCTCAACCCCCGCAGCGAATCCAAAAGTAACAGCATCACCCCGCTCAAAAGTGACCGCATCAGGTTCAACAGTCACAAATTCGGATCTCCTCACCGCAAATCCGATTCGATCTCCACCGCGAAATGTGCCCAAACCTGGGGGCTTTCGGGGAACAGAACAAGCGCTGATTGCGGGCGTCGGCGCGGGATCGACTTAATGAACCAAGAAAAGCCCAATCAGGACCCCATTGCCGCTTCACCAGCCACCGCATCGACCGCCTCATTCACTCTCCCCCGCTTCCAACCAACGCCGAGGAATATGAATACTGCGGAGGGAAGATGGGATAAAGAAAGAGGAAAAGAAAAAAGTTCCTCGCACGACCATGTCAAATATTTGACCACGAAGGCCCTTGACCACCGGCTCCAATCCCCCGAAAACAACTCGGGACAAAAAGGAAAAGGAAAAATAAAAATACTGCACTGTACCGGACTGTATATATCTTTCGCATCTTTGCAATGGATGTAAAACAGCAAAGATATTCTTCGATTTACAGGACGGGCAAAGTAATGAGTTAGACAAAGATCTTACACAAAAATACGTACGCCTGCGAGTTTCAGCTAAATGTTAAAAAAATATAGACAGAAGTATTTTAAAGAACTAACACTATTCTTCAAACTGAATCACAGAAAAAAATGAATACTGAGTTGTGACATCCTTCAAGTGTCCCCTCTCACACGTCTTGGAACTAACGTTTTGATAAATCCCTCAAGAACCTGCACACGAACTCGTCCGAAAGTTTATTGGCAACACTTTGAAATCTTGTCAGTATCAAGTTGGAACAGAAAATAACGAGGCCCTGGAATAAAGAAAAAATAAGCAAGTCAGTTGTATTTTCAACATTTTTTCCCGCGCAACGTGAAATTGAAGTTATGATGAATCCATTCTGTTAAGGGGGAAACGAACTTTGCTCTCTGGTCTGGTTATCTCAGTAATATAATGCAGACGACGGTATTATATTTTATGCATCGTGTGAATTCCCATATTTTTTATTTGCGTGAGAGCTGAACAGAAACATTTATCAATATACTGCTCATCTCAGAATTATTGTATATTCTATGTACTGTACGTATGAATAAAAAACGTCTTTTGGGGTAGCTCAGTTCAATGACTTCTGCATTGTTTTTAACAAACGTGTTCACGAAAATTTTCAAGAGTACGTTTGGCTCTTGGAAGCCTGGAATCCGTTTTCCGTACACTGTATGCGCAAAAAATGTATGAAGAAAAATACAAGCTCTCCAATTACGGTATGAAGTCAATACCCAAATGAGACTTCCATAACTCAAATTAACAAGAACATGGTTTTTTGAGCGAGCTGCAATTTTCAAAGGTATGCACCGCACTAAAAGTCGAAACAAACAAATACTTTTACAATAACAATGGATTGATGCATTTAACTTCTTTCCAGGAAACGATTCGAGCTTCCTTTCACAAGATGATGTACGATACATCAGGTGTGTTAGTTAGGGTTTTCTCGTGACTTCGTCATGCCGCAAATGTCGAGATTCAATTTTACACAGAACCCTGAGGTGTTTTTTCTTCTTTTTTTTCGCGATTTCTGCCCAACAGCCTTTTGAGAATGCGCATGTATTTTTTTTTAGAACTTGGCCTAGTTTGACATCAGAACTAACGAGTAAATTTATGGAACGTTGAAAAAACAAGATTTTGCTTGAATTTTAGATCGCTCTCATTCGTGTCCTCGACTGACAGAATATTTCCACGACCGGAAAAAAATGTTTTTTTTTTCTCAGAACTGAGCCCAAATTAACGTCAGAAAAAAAAGTGAGCGTTTCATCTCAGCGTTTCATCAGTTCGGCTGTTGAGTCAGAAATTAACCAAAACGACATAAAATTTAAAAACATACATATGCAGTACTGTATTGGGAATGTTTAACGCAACCCTGACATAATTTCTTCATCAATACCCGAATCCCAAGGGGGACCTTCAAGGATTCTGCCTCTACGAAACGTCAATAGTGTCCCCCTCCTCAAAACACCGAACTGTCCAAGCAGGGCCAACTCAAAAATCCTTCTTACAATTTTTTTCCACCTCCTTTCCGCCGGGTTTCCCTCGACCATTTTGCGCTGGAGTAATGCACCAACTGCACGAGGGATAGATGGTACGCGCACACACTCACACACACACACACACATACATATACACGAACGAAAAACAAATAAAATAGAAGTAAAAGGGGGAAATAGAAGATGGAAAGGGAGAAAAACCAACACAAACCCGGCACCCCTCCTCTTTTTTTTTTTCGTAGGAGTACTGAAACACTTGCGCACCTGCGTGCTTTACCGGGGTTTATGTCGTGTCCGAAGAGCGCATGCGTGGCTGCGAATTTTCAATCGGACAGATTCGCCACGGACCCGAAGCGCGAATTTTTCTTTTTTTTTTGCTCTTTTTCCAATTTTTTTTTTGGCGGCAAAGAAAATGAGAATTCACCACCGCTCTTCATCACGAGCCAGGAGCATACGTAACGAGTTGCATTTATTTTCCTTATTCCCTTGCGGGAAAAGTTTGGCGGGGGGAGGACCGTACTTGGATACTAAAAGTGGTCGGTTCACGTGCTAAAATCTGGAAGCAAATGAGAGCCGAGGGGGAGGGGAAACATTTTGCTAATAATCGCAGAGGATGATGCGCAAGCGGCTTCTGACTATTCAGAAAAGGCGCGAAAAAGACGAGTTATTCCCAGGCTTCCCTGGGCGGAACGTGGTATGTTTCTTTCCCCCGAAGTCATTTCCGAGGCGTCCGACGCGGGATTGTTTGCTTTCATTCCAAAAAATCGAGGTTATTTCGAGTAAAACAAACGCGACTTTTCTTCCTGCGTCAAATTTTGGTTTTCATTTTACGGTTTATGGGTTGTTTCAAAAACATGCCGGAGGGGATATCGCGACCAACAAAGATACGCATAACACGGGACGGTAAGAATGGATTTAATCGGAAACTTGAAATTCATTTTCGAACGTAAACGTACAGTATCTGAACGACAATGTCGGGCGGAAAATATCAATTTTCGCATAAAATGGGATTGTTTCCAGATTTTATTCGAAACAAAACGAGCATCCTGCGGCCAGCTGAGAGCATACGCCATCATTGCAATCATACGCAAGAGCTGTCTATAAAACTTTGATTTCAAATTGAAACCGCAAAAAGCTACAAAGGTTGAGTCCCTCTATTTAATTACAGTATCTTAAAGCAATAGCGACGAACTTCGGTCAAGCAATTAATGCTTTGTTTCATGGACAATGCAGTACCTCATGACGAGCAAAAAAATTTTTATTCAGGGCTATAAATTCGGAAAGTTGCGTTTTATTTTTATTGAGTATGACGTTTAAGTCGACAACTTCCAGTGGAAATAAGTCATCTTCGGAAAAAGCGACATTCGCTTTAAAATTCACCAAAGAAGCAACAACAGTCGATTCGCCAAGAAAGAGAATTTCGAAAACATTGTTTTCCCATTGCGTCGACTGAACTTTCTGCGACGAATCAAGAAGCTAATGACAGAAGAAAATTTTGATTCAATTTTCGATTCGATTCAGTCACGGCCATCATTAGTACAGCTGGGCAAAATTCATTCGCACATTTGCACTTACTACTAGAAACAACTGAAGAAATGCGATAAATTCTCTCGAACGCTTTTAATATTTCAACAGCCGGAGGGCGTAAAAGTTATATTATCTACATTTCCACAAGAGCCGTTCAAATTATTTTGATATTGCGCTTCAAACCAAGACGAATCCCAAGTTACTTCACTACTCAATGGCTTACTACTTCACATAAGTACAGTAACTGATTTTATCTTCGAACTTCCTTCACACATATATTGTACAGTATTCACGCCGAATCAATACGGACATATTACGAATAGCATTCTCTGGAAAGTGCGTACAGATTGTGGGTAAATAAAATGAATCCACGGAATTCAGAATTTTATTTGCCACTTATTCTCTATGGGAAATTCCCTCATTTCAACTTGCGTGACTCACTCGGAGATGTCTCTTTTGTTTTCGTCATTTTGGTCTTATTCGATGAATTGACATAGATATACCTTTTACAGAATATCATCTGATTGACCATTCCTGGTTCGGTTCTCTTCTCACTGAGACTGAATCAGAGACAGCAAGGAGACTTGCAAAGGCTTTCAACTACGGTATTTTGGAGGAAAAACGTTCCCCTGTCTTGCTTTCATATTTTCTAGCTGTCTTCGGGCAAAGGAGAACCGTACTCCAAATAAAATAAAAAATATCCTGCATGAAATTGTCTCACAACAAACAACTACGTCACATCGAAAAAAAAAAGATATCATTCGATCAAGGGCTGTAATTGAAGAAAGCACTCCTCAATTATACAAAGGCTCTGCCCTGAGACTTACCAACGATTCCGGATACATTTAGGGCTTCGGAGGATTTTTGATCGGAAACGCGCGACACCCGAAGACCTTTATTTCACGTTAGTGACCCAACTTTTGAATCAACCCTCTGTATTCAGAGAACTGTCATTTTCCCTTCATGGACTAGATCAACACGATCGCATTCTCGGGATTCTCGCACGTTACTCTCACCTCGCGGATCGACCAAATTACGCTTGTTAATGCCTCGTAAAATCGACAGGGCTCCCGTGCATCACATCCCGACATGATTATCGCACGGGTTAGGACACGAGGCAAACAGGAGATGGGGTAACAAACAAAACGCAGTGCATATTTCTGATCAACGGGAATGCTCTCGGGAAGCATCGAAATTCGGATGCTCGGGATTTAATGACGAGCAGGCAGGCAGACAGATGAGGCCAGAACGAAGGTCATTAAAACCAAATGAGTCAGCCAAAACCCAAAACCCCGTCCGATCCAAAACCGTTCCCACAATTAACGCGATCTTCTGTGAGTGTGAGAGAGAGAGAGAGACTCTCGTCCGAAGAGACACACATGGAAGAAGCTTCGGAAGCGAGGCTTTTCGTGATGTCCCGGAGACAGGCACATGGACTAAAAAGACCCCCGGAGAAAAGCAAATACAGTAATGTTAACGAAAATCATAGGCACCCAATCAAACAACAGCAACTAACAGAATACAGTACTGTACCTCCAATGATCAATTTTTGTATGCCATCACATTCATGTCCGATTTGAAACTTTGGCTAGGTAATGATTATGAAATGTTCCGACAGTGTTCCGAATTTTCCAGTAAAATAATGCGAGTTTCAGAAGAAGCTTTGAACGATACGAAATGTAATCATATAAAAATGCTCGTCATGGAGATTTCTTATTTTAGCTGGGTGCTTCTTCTCTTTTAACAACATTCTAGAAAATTGTATCCCTGATGCAAACATTTTCTATGCATGAGTGCATGAGAAAGCCAAAAATGAGCTGTAAAGTACTATGATACTGCATCATCAAAAATTGGTAAACAGATGATTTCTGATGGGAGCTTTTGGGGCTTTTATTTTTTTAATTTACATCAGGGCTTTTTCAGGGGATTTTTTCTTGTTACATAACTCAGTGATTTTTCTCTGCGTCATCTTCCGTCAGGACTCAGGACACACACTTTCCTTGGGTGCTTTTGTGTGAATGCTTTTGTCCTGTCACCGACTTTACATCCTCTCGTAACCTTTTTCCTTCCAATTTCCTTTTGCATTTGTTGATTTTCTTCCCATGTTCCTCAGGAATAATTAATTTACCCGCCATCAAAACGTCATCACAATATAATTCTTGACTGTGCTCCGAAAAACAAGAAAAAAGCATCAGAAGAGATTGAACTTTGGTCGCAAAAAAGTCGTTATACGGAACTCAATCCTCAAAATAAACTTGAGATAAATGTCGAGTACAGAAGTACCGTAATTTATTCCTTATTCCAAGACATTTTTGTATGGGGACTTCCTTATTGGCAGACTTTCATTCAAATGTGTTTTTTTCTCCTTGGGTCGTCATTTTTGTCTCGGAGATTTTCTTGTACTGTGTGCTTTCCTCCCGTCACCGACAGTGCATCCTTTCTATCTCAATATATTTTAACAATCGTACATCTCATTTTCCTCATATTGTTTCTCGTTATCTAGCACGAAAACATCATCACAAAATGTTCTTGAGTTTCCTTCGAGGACCGAAAAGAAAGGCTCCAATGAGAGAGCACCGAAAAGTTTGATCTAATAAAAAAATAAATAATCTACTGAGCGCAATCTTCGAAAGAAATTTCCAGGCGAAAGTTCAGTCGAGAATTAATTCATTCATCATTCCGTGATCCTCTCTTGTGGAAAACTTCTTCGCTGACAGACTTCCGTTTGTGTGCTATTCTCCTCGGGTCTTTTCTTACTGGGCGCTCTTTTTCTTCCACCTCGTTCGGGTGCTTTTCCCACAGGGTGCTTTTCTCCCGCCACCGACTCCGTATCCCTTTCGCATCCCCTTTTCCTCCCAATATCCTTCGGCAGTCGTTCTCCCCATTTTCCTCGGATATTATTCGTTTACCCGACACGAAAATGTCATCACAAAATGTCTCCCGAGTGTGCTTCGAGCACCGGGGTTCCCCCCACACAGATCCGAAGCGACACCACGTGAAATAAACCACGGGTCGCCGTGAACTTCCCTCCCGCGGGTCAAGGATAAAACCCGATTATCGCGTAAAAAACTCGCGAGACCTCATGAAACCTCGACCAACATCCCTCTTCTTCCCTTAAATCATCGTTACACTTCGCAGTGGACACAAAAGTCCATCCTAGCCGGAAGACGTCGAATAACAAAAAGAGGGACGCGGAAAAAAAAAATGCGACAAAGGCGATAAATAACTGACGTGAAGGCACACTGAACATAATCCTTTTGAAAATCGCCGAATGCCACGGCATGTCCTCATGTCCTTCGCATTAAAAGTCAGAAGTATGAAAGCATATTCATCACGACAAATGGACACTGACTGTAGAACCAATCACGGTTTCTTTGGCGAGGGTCGGCTGAGGGAAAGAAAAATCACACTCAACACCATACGCAAGACACCGTCAATCACGACGAACACACGCCCAATTCTTGGGCCTTAAAAATTTGAAAAATTCTGCTTGAGAATCTAAAACGGGCTTGTATTCACCAAGTTTTTAAGCAGAGGGGTATGTTGCTGAGCACACATGGAGCCGATTATTGGTACGGTAAATCAATCAGGGTTTCCCATTTATTATGCCATAATTTTTTCTGCCATCCTTGTTGCATGCTTTCAGCATGGAAATATTTATATTTGAAGAACAATTCGGTGACAAGAAAAGATTTAGAGATTTTCTTAGTGACAAGGTCCTGCTTTTCAATATTTTTTGTGTCATTCGTTTTTATTCCGACGCGGCAGGATTTCCCGAGTCTTATTTTTCATGCTGCAACTAAGCATTGTGTTGGGGTTTTGTAGAAATTTATTCCCCACTCATTTTTCATTCATAAGTGTTACTTCATCAAGCGATATGTGAGCCATTAGAATTCATCGGATGAAAGACAAGCGATGCTATTTCAAACCCATTTTCGAAGACAATTTTCTTTTTCATTTCCAGCATGCCAATATCTGTGAATTTTCGTCAATTACTTGAGAATTATTACGCATAATTGAGAAACCTTTGCACTGTGTTTCGTTTAAAATCATGCAGTTCATCACGATAAATAAAAATCAACCCGCCTTCAAATGCAAGAAAAATATTTCCCGAACAAAATATTTTTCGACTTCTTCCTAAATCGATTTACGCATCCATCGGATAAATACAACGCAGTACTTTTTCACCATGTCATTCAAAAACTGCATTGAATACAAAAATCATCACAAAATCCACAGAAAAGGGTCTGAAAACCGGATATTTGATTTTTGAAGGCAGAAATTTCACTCATCTGCTGAAAAAGCGGGATTCCGAGATGATCATTTGAAATTTGTGGTTCGAAAAACGTGAGAATTGAGGTCAGAAAATGTGTGCTCACGTAACAATATGGGATCAGCTGAACCTCAGTAACTCGGACCTCCCCAAATCAAATGAAGTACAGTGCAGTACCTCCCAACGTAGAATTTTTATTTTCAAGTCCATGTATGAATTCCCTTGGAAACAATGCATTGAAAACCTCCCCGACTCAAAGGCTTTCCCCTTCAAACTTCCTTAATTTGAATTTTCTGGAGGCATTTCGACAAAATTTAACTTGACATTCTTTGAAAAGAAGTGGACGGCTAAATTAGGCATCTGAACCCTTGCCTTCCAGTTCAGCATCCTGTCAACTAATTTAAGAAGCAGTTTAATGCACTGCTTCTTAATATCTAAAACGGGCTTGTAGCAGAATATCCCCGATTTCCAGTAATCCTTTCTTTGCCTCAGCACAGATGATTGTTTCCCCAACTCGAATCGTCTTGCTGATCTGTTCAACCACACTTTGAGAACGAATCACTTGAAATTACTCGACACTGACCAGTATTAAATTATCGGACTCGGAGATCTCAGGGATTCCGCTTTCGCTCCACCAAAAATTAGAAGAAAAAGTAGGATCAATTGAAATTTGCACACGAAGGAAGACGTATTATGTCCACGAATGAGGACCTGAGAAAAACATGCTGGAACAACCACGGCGTGTCTGTAACTCGAGAGAGAATCAATCCGCCGGAAGGACTCCGCAAATAAAATTTATTCAGAAAAGACAACAACAACAAAACTTTGAGAAACTCTCAGCCCAACAGGCGCATTTTGCGAGAACCACGATCTAAGATCAACACGGGTAGATTTCACTGAATTGAGCCACTGCGCCGCACAAAACATCTCATACTCGGAAAATTACCAATGAAAACCAGGATACCCCTGAATAAAAGCACGGAACACAAGGCTCCTTTCTCCACTTTCCAACCGAAACTGAGTCGACGAACAAAAACGACGCGAATGTGCATCGCTCCGCAACCATGACCTGAATAGACCGATTCACTAGCTAGTCTTTTCATCCGTCATCGCGCACATCCCGAGGACATCATTTACGAATAAGGCCGTTCGCCCTCCCTGTTCTAAAGAAAATTATTCGCGACCACAGCGAATAGGACGCTTCGTTAGCAGTTAAAAACTCGGAACAGTACAGTTGAACCTCAATAACTGAGCCTCCCCAAGTTGAATTCCTTCCTACTTCAAAAATCATTTTTTTTAAAGTCCCCATCTGAATTTCCTTGGAAACAATGCACCTCTCGAACTGGACGGTTTCTCCTCTCAAACCTCTTTGACTCGAATTTCCGGAAGGCCTTATGGCTATTATTTTATTGACACAGGAAAGAGGAAAGCAATAAAAATGTAACTTCATGTGTTTTGAAAGGAAGTGAAGGATTGATTGGGCAAATGAACCCTTGCCTCCAAGTTCTGCATCCTGTCAACTCATTTATAGGAGGCAATTCAAGGCATAGAATATCACAAATTACAATTTCACCTCCCTAACTTGAATTTTTTCAGGTCCTTTGAAATTGGACTTCCGAGAGGTTCGAACGCTAAAAAAAGGGTGCAGTGTTTCTTCAAAGACCACTTTGGTAATGAAGGAGGCCGATCACATTTTTCTGCTGTTCCCGTGTCCTCCTTGAGTAATCCCGGATTTTGTTAACTTTATCTGACAGCAAGGTGAGAAATAACGAACAAATTTCCAATTAGAAAGCCGAGCGAAGTGGGACACATTTAATATCCCTCTTTTTCAAGTGGCCAGTCACACAACGAAATTTTTCCAACAAACATTTGTTTACAGTACACCACAGTATCCAAAAAAAAGTTCAACTTTTCCAACATTCTCTTCTGCTTATGCCTCAACTTCTGCCACATTTGACCAAAATTATTCGTTTTATGAGCTTTTTACGCCCTGCATTATTTCCAGAAAATTTGGTAACTTCAATCACACAAACATTCAGGGCAGATAAACAAGAGATGTCATCACTTTTCCGTTTTTAACTTTCTTGAAATACCGGGTGGACTTGGGACCAAGGGAATGGTACTGAGAGGCAAGTTTTCGTAATTTTACCTATTTTGGTCTCTCCAGCAGACACACAAGAGAGAAGAATTGAGGATCATGGCAAAAACGTCGGGAAACTTAAAAAAAAAACAGTGTTACGAAGTTGCCCCTCTCTCACATCGTTCTCAATTGAAAACCCAAAATTGAATTTCACCTCGAACTAATCTCCAACTTTTCTAGCATCTTCTTTTTTGGTTGCCTGATCAATTGATAACTGTTACAGGGACTTTCGCAATATCCCCAGGCATTTCGCCGTTTTCGAACTAGATTAATCACCAGTTTCCCAAACTTTTCCGAAAACCCGCACTCGGAACCACCAGAGAGACACTCAAAATGTAAAAACATGATGACAGAGCAAAGATCTCCAGTAATTCGTTCACTTCGCATTTCTCGTCTCCGTGGTCGTTGTCGCTCCAACATACTGCGACAATTTAAAAATAAAAAAGCAAACAACGATATTCAAATAATTCAACTGTCACGAATGATCTTCGAACTCCTTGAAACACTGCTGGAATACGACTGGAAGTCCATTCGAAGCGAAACTTGGTAAAAACTGAGCCCCTCCCCCTCCTCCTTTCTCAAAATCTCGCTCGCAACGCAGTAAAACAAACACGTACTTATCGCATCCGAAGCAGGGGAAATAAAGACAAGGAGCTCCCCGGCATATTCCACGGCTGGGTGATAAGACGATCGACGCTTGCTGAGGGAAGCCGGCTAAGGAATATAGTGACGATCGAATCGACAGAACGAAAGGGGGTGGAAGTGAGCAGAATAAAACCAAACAAAAAAAAGGCATTCCGATAAAATAAAATCAAAAAAGTGCTCGGGAGAAACAAATCATCTTGAAAGAAAAAAATGAAACCGAGGGGTCCACAAATGCAGGATCACTACTGGACATCGCCCGTCAACACACGTGGTGGCAATGCAGAAAAATTTCGCCCTTTTCAGTACTTCGCCAGCCGTGCAACGTTTAGTTCCACAACTAGGAAGAAGCACCCGTGGCTTTTTGCTATGGACTTGCAGTAAGAACCCAGGCAGAACTACGAGGGGGAACTTCATAAGTTTAAAGAAAAAGATAAATGAATTTTCACATCATGGTACGCAGAGCTATCCACGAGAAAATACATTCGAAACCTACAAAAAGCCACGGCTTTCTGCTTTAAATGTGGACTCCCAGTTCTCAGCATGGGGCTGAGCCAATTGCAGGTGGGGATTGGTAGAGAATCTATTGACAAAATAAAGCATCTACAGGCTAAAATAGTCGAAATCTATGCACTGTACTGTACTCCACTTGAAGTAAGATCAAATTTTTCAGGAAGGTTTTTGACAACATGATTAATCCAGTACGTTGGTCGTGAGCAGTCTTCGATGCGTACGATTCACAAAAAATGTCCTCGGAATCAATGTACTAGGATATTTTCCAACTCTATTTAACATTTTCGTCACATTACCTTCCCAGTCCGGGAAATTCAGCGCACTTCGATATTAATTCTGCTAATGTCAATGTATGTTTTTATTCAATCGCCTGCTCTTCAGCATTAGACGTAATGAGACATACAGTAACTTCAGCCTCTCTCGATCATATATTTTCCAACGTGTGGGGTGAAAAACCTATGTGTTTCTTATTCGAGGAAAAATTGAAGATAATACTGAAATTCGCAATGGCAAGACAAGCGTTCGAAAGTCAAAACTTATGGATTATCCTTCGTGCTCACCACTACCAATCCCCTTTCAAACAGAAAATCTTCCTCGGTTTCCCTAAAAAGAGGGGAAAAGCAAACACTTTTTTCCTTCAGCTTTCTCTCAGACATACAATAAACTAAAGAGAGAAAAATATATGTTCTTCGCTCGGTACCGAGCAAACGAAAAGCCGAGGAATAAATTCGTAGTCGGCTAAATCAAGGCCAGGAAATTTCACCGCTGAAAATTTTCGCCCACATTCCTACCGAATGGCGTAGTGGAATGCTTTTGTTCCTCCCATTTCGTGTTCCTCTTGGGGGCATTGATTCGTTTTACAGCGCCAATTAAAGTCTCCCAAACAGGAGATAAACTAAGAAGAAGAAAAAACAGACACAAACCTTTTGTTGAAGAGTTCATGCTTATGCAAAGGAAGACGACGGGGAAAAAATGGCTCCTCGCCACCGTCAACGACATTTCACCTTTGCGGGTTTTCCAACTTTCCGGGATTTTTAAAAGTTTACATTGAAAGCGGTTCGGAAAAATTATACAGCATTTCATTCAAAGGCTAACATGACTTTAAGAAGAAGTTCAGGAATTCAAGAAATTATCAACTCTTCTACGCGGGAAACGGATTCAATTATTCTTACGGTGTATCAATTTTTGATCGACGAACAGAAGTGTGACCAACCGGAAAGTTTATACAGTAGTGCTTTAATACGTCACCGACGTTAATACTTTGACTGCCCATTTTTCTTAGACAAAAAAAAACAGTACAGATAAAGTTTGTCGAATGCAAATATAGGGGGACATGTCGAGGATCGTCACAGAAGATACGATACAAAAGACGCTAGCAGAAGGTCGGCAAAGATTTCAATTGACATACAAATGCATTGTGAACAGAATATTGTCATAAATATTTTTCTGGAGAGATTCTACCTGTAGTTGAATTGAAACGTTACATGATTTATTCACAGTGAAGGTCAGACGAAAGACAGACGATTAAAGTGCACATGGCCCTACTTCCGGATTGCTAAGTGAGACTCGACACCCAGAAAATTCAAATTCCCGACATTTTCAAAACGAAACAAATAACCTCACAACATGTTTTCTTTTCCCAGTTCTGGAAACAGCTGATAGCATGTTTTTTTTTAAAATTAAACGTGGGAAGTGCTTCCCGACATCCGGAAACTGCTGAAGAAACAATTGTCTGGTACACGTGGTCCCTTAGTCTCTTCGGATACCATCACTGATAATCTAATGCCAATTTTTCGTCATTTCTGCACTTGCTTCGCATTTTTTTCGCTAGCGTCATAAAAGTTAGGCATTACGTTCGGTTATGTTGCTCATTACATACATCTTTTCCTTCACGGTGGTCATCTGGAACATGATGGGATTACTTCATAAGGTCAGTCACGAATGGTGTAACAATATTGTTTCCTCAGGTCGGTCATGCTTCCCTTTTCTCAATTACAGTATTATTTACAGCAGCAATACAGTACTGAATTTTTAAAATCCTAAGTAACCACACTGCGTCAAGGCATTCATCATTTGAACTACCGTGCATAATATTAGTTCACTTTTACCAACTCAGAAGTTCAACAAAGCTCAATTCACGCGATATTATCTCGAAGGAGGAAATTTGCTCGTTAAAATCGGTGATAAACAGTCGGATCCAACTGTGTCTTGTGATTGCATTCCAAAATGACGAACGATGAAATGCCGACATAAGAATCAGAAGATCGTCAAATCGTGCAAATGAGCGATTGGGAAAGACGTGAAACGTCCGTCATTCTGACCAGCAAGAATTGAGAAGGCACAAATTACGACGGAAAGCCATAAATTTGAATTCGTGCCACGCTACTCAGGTTATAAGAAATGTCTCCGTGAAAATTTCCCGGCAATCCAGCAAGCGAAGTAAGTGAGAATGAGGAATTCAGTTACAGTTTTCAAAAATATAAATCATCACAATTAACAAAAAATGAATATTGTATCGTATTACAATATACGGTAATTCTGCACATAATAATCAGCTCTTATTCACGATTACGTCAAAAGGTTACAGCAAATCTTCGAAGTTTCAAAAGTCATCTTCCTACTCGAACATTTCCATATACGATTGATGTCAAACAGCCTTCTTCACGAAAATCAAATCAATCAATCAAGTTGAAGTGATCTTTTAACTGTTTCGAAAGTCACAACTGCCAGCACCTTGTCCCAGCTGCTGCGGGCTTTTCTTCTGAAATGCCCTTGACATCGCACCGAAACACCGAACACATTACAGATACGATGTAATCACAGAAAAGAATCGCCCAACAGGCAAGTAAATTGGGGTTCAGTGGGATAACGACTCTCGGCTTTACGTCGTGTAAAATAAATAAAGCCCAATTCAATTCTCGAATGATGAGAACACCCTAAATGCCATACCAAGGGTCACCAAAGGATAGCAAATCGTACTTTCCCCCACATAGCGATAAATTGCAAGAATTTTCCCGCACGCTCATACTTTTTCGTCTCACACTTATGAAATCAAAATAATAATAATAATAAACGAACTCACGTACGGAAATGAGAGTCCATTCAAGCGTGTAAGGATCATCGACGAGAACACGGAATTAAGCGCGCTGAACACCAATAACGACGACATCGAGTTTTCACCGCGACGCGACAAAATTACAGATATAAGAAGCAGGGTGCAAGGGATTAAATATACAGCATATTTTTCTCTTAAACGTTCGCGGAAACACTGATCTTACATTAATTTATTGGGGTATCGGGGGGGGGGGGGGTATATCGGAGAGAACTTGGTGCTCCGCTCCTCAGACATAACGCTCTCTCTGCGGCGCTCCAGAACTCAACCCGCCGCACGAGACTCACGGTCGTCACTGGTACGAGCCCCGCGTGGCCGTGGGGCAGCGCCTCACTGTACTCGCGAAGCCCGCCGCCCAGCTTTTCTTTTATGTACGAACGCCGGGCTCCGATGCAGGTTCCGAACCCGGGGTGGCCAAACTTTTCGGGGGGCGGACGAGGAGGGTTCTATAAATCTATACCATCGCTTGTGTTCCCGCGTCCGACGTACAGTATTGTTCGGTGCAGGTATTGGTGCGCATAATTTCCCAAAAATGATTTTACGTGCATTTGCGCTGATGCCTGCACAGTGTTCTATTTTTTGTTCTTTTTTAAATTGACGAATGAAAAAATAGGGATGACACCACGATATTGTAGCCGTCTGACACGTGTCGGTTTCTTTCACGTGGACTCTCTACCTCTCTACAAAAGTCCTGTTTCAACCGATTTTCTGGATAAAACACTTTTTTTTTTTGGTCCCACGGAGTTAACTCCACGTGTTACAGGGGTTATCTACAACGAAATTCTCTCTACAACAACCGCTCACCGCAGAAATGTAAAGCTATATAGCACCGCAAATATGTTCGAGATTCCATCGAAATTGCCTTATGAATTTATTTAAAGAACCCTAGAGGTGCGTTTCACGTGAATTATCATAAAAAAAATATCCTCACAAACGGTCGGGTTAAGCAATACTGAACAGAATGAACGGCTTAAATATAATGCGTCTTCACTTGAAAAATATGTTGGCAGTTGGATTTCCAAGGCCTCGGATACACTTGACGAAGAATCTTTTATTAGACAGTCGATTATTCAGAGGAGGTTTCATCCTTTGATCCTATGATTGATGTTTTCTCCAGAAAGAATTCATGAAACGAGGCGCTCATTAATCGAGGAGTAACTATTGCTGCATATTTGCCCAAGTACCACGTTGCGTCCAATATCACTTATAATGAAACAACTTGAACAATAAACCGGAGTTTGCGGTGAAAAATTAGCATCACTTGAAATTCCGTCCCAAAGTTGAACCCGTTTGGCAGTTATTGGAATGGAAAGGAAATCCCAATCTATGCGTACGGTATTTACAGTCCCAAAAAAAAATCATATTTACCAAATCAGAAAAAAATGCGACCACGAGCAAAATTTAGCTTTGTAGCCTAAGGGAAATTTGTAATATACCGTACTTACTTTCTCCCGGAAAGATTGGCTCGCACAAAATACAGGTGCACCTCGCGGTTCATTGCTCCTTTTTTAATAATACGGCGGCGTCTTAGGTTTGCATATCAAATGATACCTTCTGATAATTACAAATAATATTGAATGAACAGGAAGTCTCAGATGTAATATTAGACGTTCAAAGACATAAAAATTGTTAATTTCTTGTGAAAATATTTCCTCGCACAGAAATTATCCCTCTGAACTTAATTATGTGCCGATCAAATCCTTGGTTCAATCTGACATTCATTTCGACGATTCCCTCCATGAGGATGACATTGA
Organism: Notodromas monacha; assembly: GCA_905338405.1. Taxonomy (NCBI): domain Eukaryota; kingdom Metazoa; phylum Arthropoda; class Ostracoda; order Podocopida; family Cyprididae; genus Notodromas; species Notodromas monacha. Next base: position 24,898 of record CAJPEX010001041.1, read on the forward strand.
AATTAATTATCGTTCATCGCTGGCGTCAGATACTCAGTGACACCCACTTATTCCATTTAAAAAAAAGGTTCGTCTTATTTCACAGCAATTTGTTTTTCCTTTTTTATGTAGAAATTATTAACGTGTGCTGTATATCCGATGGTGCTTTAGGCAAAAGAGCACGTGATTCATAATATGCATATGGGTACAGTACTATACTTACATTGCATGGTAGTCGTGCTTCACATATGCTGTGTATGTTTGTTCGACGGGAATCATGGCGAAGCTCTCGTCGTGTGAAGATTAAGTGAAATGTGTCGAATTCCGTATACACAGTATAATTCCTTTCAAAATTCCGAAATCAAAGTTCCAGCACATTATCGAGCTACTTTAGTGTACTGTATACAGTATTCGATTCGTATACTCAGTCTGTAAATGGCCAAATCTTTAAACTAGCTTTAAAAGACCAGGACTTGAACCAGCCGAAAGACGCTTAGACGTACGATTATTGCACGGAATTTGAGACTCTGCCAGCTCAGTTACTGTACATGATCTACTCTACTGTATATACGTTTTTGTGTGCATTTGCATTGGTTTGTCGTTATCGCTCAATAAATCAGCATTTTAAGAATATTTCTTTCGTCAAGTCAAGTTTGATCAAGTGGCCAGGAAAAAATTAATTTTTGCCTCGTGCGAGTTCCGTTCAACAACGATTTAAAAAAAGAGTGGATTACATGTACTTTATTATAGTCTTGTGACCAATTATTTCATGCAATTGTTGGTAATAATCGATACGATATTCCAACAATTTAGGCGTCTTCTAATTGCTTTTAAAATTCGGCGAACGTTGTTACTGGGTTGAATAAAATGTTACAGTATTACTATTTGAATTAATATTCGAAATGATAACCCCTTGTGGGAAAACCTAAAAGATAAAAGTTTAAAAAAAATAAATAAAACAGCTATGGCTTCGTAAATGCAGTGTAGTATAAAGAATGTATCAATCCGAAATATGTTTGACTCGTGAAACTGGTATTCGGGTTAAATATTGCAGCCAAAAGCATACTTTCAAAATAAATCTTGAAAGAAAGCGCCTTTTCTCGTAGATTAGAGTCGGCCCAAGAAAAAAAAATAAGTTAGCGTACTGCAATTAAGATTTTCAGACACAGAAAGTTTTGCGATGTCTGGATTTTTTTTTTTTCATCTCGGCAACTTAAGTCTGAGTTTAATGGCTCTTGGCTAAATTATTAAGTATGCTGTATTATGACCCGTTTTCTCCAAGTCTAAAATACCCCTTTGTCAGTTGATTATTTCGACCTACATGAATTCTGTGGACTCTGAATTACTCAACCCTCACATCAGCCTCTGATGCAAGATTTGTACTTGCTGAATGCACGAAATTATGCGAAGCAAATCTTTCAAAATGGCTCTCATATGCTATTTCCTGCAACCAATTGAAAAAAGGGTAATAATTGGACCTCGGACCTGCAAACTTCAGGGAAAATAGGACAGCAAAAAGCCACACACAAAAATCATACTCGGAATACGGCCTATCTGATGGTTCGTAAAAGACGGTGTGTAGGTATGAAACAAATCATTAGGGAAATCCTGAGCCGAAAACTGCTGAGCGAAATCCTCATTAAAAGTTCGCAAGACTGTTGCTGCTGCTGCGCGCAGTTCCCGGCAATTTAGTAAGCATTACCAAGGCGTGGGGACTTGGAGGGGGAGGGGGAGGCTTTGGGCTTCCTGAACCCTGGACCGGAGGAAAAAAGTTTGCATACCCGCCAGTGGGCTCCGCGGGCTTCACTACAACATACGTTCCAGCGTGCTCCACCTCCCCCTCCCCCCTCACTCCACTGCTTCCCCTCTCTACTATCATTATGCTTATTATGTCTCTCACTCTCCCGGATTCTCCCTCTGACCCTTCGCCCGGTACCCATCTCTTTGTGCACCGTAGAATAATGTAATAACGCCGTCCCTCTCCGGCGCTGGGAGCGACCCCACCCCAGCCCTCTCTTCCTCGGATGCGAAGAGCCAGAGTGACAAGGCCTGCGTTTGAATTACCCTCGCAAATAGCAGCGTTCTTTTTTTCCTCCAATGACCCTACGTTCAGTACCATAACTCTTCACGTTTTGAACACCTTACCTATACATCTGGCAAGACTAAATAAGTAACACTAATCATCTGTTGATTGCAAATTATATACTCTATAAACGTTTGCTCAGCATTTTCAACTCTTTCCAATTTACCGTAACACCTCAATAGGATAAGTCTTACTAGCACTAATCTGAAGCCATGTAGACAAACGTCTGGTTGTTTAGCATATTGGTTCAGACAGTCCTCATAAGAGAATTTGAACTGATCAACTTTGATATTGTCTACTTCAAGGGAGATTTGGAAGTTGTGTATGAGCAATATTCCTATGCAGCAAGTTTTTCAGTATGCGTGATGAAATTGCTGCAGCGTTGTATTGAAGGCATAAGAAATGCTGAAGTACCTTATTGAGTGCACACATATATGTAGTTGATGATGATATGATCATTCTGAACTGAAAAACCTCCTGCAAGCCCAAATATTTTTCTCATTCATTTTTTCCAAAGGGTTCACTTTTTAATACAGTATTTGAAAGCAGTACTGTAGTGAAAACAGTTCAGTGAAATTCATAATTTATGTTATCAATAGATTGGATTTGGCAAATTAAGTGACTTGACAACTTAAGACTTGACAACTTAAGGTCAAGAATGTGAAGGTTCCCAAGATTGGCTTAGAGAGGCTTGCTGAGAATATGTACAATATTTTCTCTTCTTCAGTCCATGCAACGTTGGGAAGATGCGTCAAGCAGTTTTTTCTTGGGACATTGAGTGTTATTCAGGATTTATGCATTCGTGCGTTTGGGACAATGCATTTTTTTCATCGAGTACTGCAAAACTGGTTCGTTTAATGCTGCGATGCGAAAGTCAGGAGTTGCTCAATCGGGTTTCCTGCGTTTTGCAAGGAGCAACCTGTCCGCGGCTACCAAAGAAGTTGGAGCCCCTCCATCCTTACAGTATTTTTCCTCGCTTTCCCCCTCATCTCTGGACATGTCTCTGTTTATCCTCCTTCACTCCACGCGTGCATTTCCCTGCTAATAGCGTTTCCATCAATGTTCTTTCAACTTTTGGTGGGATAGCCCGCGTCCCTCTCGATCCCGGGGACTTTCAATGATTTTTGGGAGGGATGGCGGATCTTCCGCAAATAGGCCTCGTCGGGACGAGAATGACTGCCTTTCCCAGGCAAAGAGAGAGACAGGGAAAAAATAATAAAATTGATATCCATTGCCTGTCTGTCCTCATTGCGGCGCATGAAGCGTCGTTAACGACCTGGCCGGCAACAATCGTTGCCATTAGCCGTAATCAACCGACAATACCGACATTACTCCTCCTCCGTGATCTGAGACTGACCGACCAGCCAAACGCAAAGCTGTTTCCCGTCGGAACGAGCGAAAACGAAAAGGCAGTTCTTCGCTCTGTGTCACGAGAACCAAGTGCGTTCGAGTGAAGAATGAGTGAGTGTGTGTGTTGGTTTTCGCGGGAAAACGGACTGACTGGCTGACTGCAGAATGCGACGCAACGTTTCCTCGTTTCCGCTCGCTCATTTGCTGAGCACCGTGTTGGACCGCATGTGAAAGACAAACGACATTTGGTGCGGTACATATTTTTCACAATAAAAAGAAAATAAATGGGCGATTATTTATGGAACTTTCCCGTAAGTACCGAATCCACGTGAAGGCAGATGACGACGTCGATTATAAGACGCTTTTTTTTCCCCCTACATATGCCTCAGAAGGATGATTCTGTCCGCGAATGTAAGATACTACTTTGATTACCGTCAGTATTTTAAGAAACACAATGGCGTCCATCGTTTCCATTCCTAATTGTGTTTCAAGTACCAACTTAATCTTCGCAATCACCTTCGGCAGAATATAACGTTCTAATTCATGCGCCCTTGAACTGTCCATCTTATTGTACAGTATAGCGTAAGGATTGGTTTGCATAAACAATATTTTGAATAATACCCAATCAATAGACGTACTGCGTTGGTCAGATGCAATCATGCACTTCGCCCATGAATCTAAGATGCAATACAATTCAAATGTGCATTTAGCAAATGAGATGCCACCAATACAAAGGAATGTAAGAAAAACATTCTATTTTTCAAGCAAATGAAAATTACTGTATTGCTGATAACATTGAAGCAAAGCCTGCAGCCAGTGTTTAGTCAGGCAAAAAATTTAAATTTTGCGGCGATACATTTTGCAAGGTAGATTTGGCTCCACCATTAATGCGACAATTAAATCTGGAAAGCATAAAATTACAGTACTTGAAGAACGTCACTCAAAAATACACGTGGAAATATGATTCTGTTTTTAATTAAGCTCAAGTCTCTTTGAGTGAAACTCCAAGAGACCTGCGAAAATGATGTCAACTTGATACGTTTTTGAGTTGAGGAAATCAGGATTTTGTCGGAAAAATGAAAAATTATAAGAACTTAAATTTGGTGATCCTCTGGGCGTTAAACTGCTTTGTAAATGAGTTGACAGGATGCTGAACTTGAAGAAACATTTGCCCAATTAGGCACTCACATCCTCTTGACAATCATAAAGCAACATTTTGTTTTGCTTTTCTCCTTCCTGAGTTAACAGAATAATAGCACAAAGGCCAACAGACATTTCATTGATACATGTTGGAGAGGGAAAGTCTTTGAGACAAAGAATAAAGAAAGCATTGATTATTTAAGGAAATTCAGAAAAAGAATGAAAAACAAAATTCTAACACAGAAGGTTTTCTACTTTTAGTGAGGATTGAGTTGCCGATGTCTAACTTATTCTCCCTTGATATTCTCTACTTGATCTGGTTACCGCAGACCTTTCATATATTGTTTCTGCAACTCGTGTACAACAAGATTTGCTGTATTGCAAATTATTTTTGATTAATTTCCTCGACTATCTCTCCATGACAGTCTACGAACTCTTCTAAGATTAGAAACTGATTTTAAAAAATCCATTTGAACAGTTTGATTGATTTTTGATTCCAAGACTGATATTGGGAGCATTAAATATTCAATACCAATGTTCCCTGACCTTGTCAGGCTCGCGGACCAGCATATAAAAATATGAGGCGAATCAAATTTCCATACAATTTTCTGCGTACCAGCTGAGTTCCACACACTTTTTGAAGACCAGCATACATTTTTTTAAATGCCAGCCATAAAATCCTCCCAACATTAATTCGAGGACAAATGAAGCAGCTACAGTGGAAAATCTTAAAAAAAATAGAAAGCTGAGCTTTAAGAAAGGTTTTTCAGATGGAAAACTTGAAATAATTTATTTCAGCAGGTGAAAATATGCCTGAAGTGTTATTAGTAGAAAAGCCAACTTTAATTTTAATCAGATAATTTCAACTTCTATTATCTTTTTGAAATTTTGGAGATCATTAACAGACTTCATGGATACTTTTGATAAATTGATTATGCTGAAGACATTTTCCCGTGGACCAGCAAAAATCTTCTGCAGACCAGCATTGGTCTATGGACCTCTGCAGTTGGGGAACACTGTATTTATTCTGTACTGTACTTGCTTTCACAGTTGTGGACAAAGAACTCCAGGCAGAAATTCAGCTGCAATTACAGTTGATAATTCAAACCTCCTTATGTCAAATACCTCCCTAAGTAAAAAATTTTCAAGTCCTTGTTAAATTTCCCTAGGACCAATGCATTAAAAACCTCCCCATGTACTAACTACAAATTCAAAATTTTGGAGGCCTTTTGGCTATTTTTTCTTGACACAGAAAGGAGTGAAGCAGTAAAAAACAGAATTTGATGCAGTTTGAAAGGGAAGGAAGGACTAAATTGGGCATATTTATTCTCTGCCTCCAAGTTCAGCATCCTTTCAACTCATTTATTATGCAATTTAATGCCCAGAATATCATCATTTAAAAATTTGTGCAATTCTTCCATGTTGTATACAACAAAAATGCTTGGTTCCTCTACTCAAACCTCAATAGTTCAAAACATCCCTAAGTTAATTTGTGTGTGGTCCCTTGATATTCAACTTGAAGATGTGCAACTGTAATTTCAAAAATTTCTTGTTGTGTAGTTTCCATTTGAAAAAAAAAAACTGCTGAAGAAGTATTTTTTTTTTTAATAAATGGCTTGAGCTGTTCTCAGCTCTATCCAATACAGTATTTTTTTTCTTTGTTCCTGAGCCTAGAACTCAGCTCAATTCTTTCTGGAGTATTTTCAATGAAGAGCAGTACTTGGTTTTGTATTCTCATCTACCGTACCATACAAGTAAATATAGATACAGTACATACTGTACTAATATTCAATTATGTACTGTTGTTAAAACAGTGGCAGGTTTAGGCGTAAGATCACTTTGCGCTCGGATTTTCAGCACTGACTGAGAAAACGATGATTGCTGCAAAATTCTACGTGATTAGAGTTTAGGCTGTCTATTTTTCACCCTGTTCTCTCGAACGATGTGTATTGCGAAAGTTCCCTGGCTTGGTACAGTATCATTGTTTTTCCTTCTGTTGATCGCAGCGTATTCAAGAGTGCCGGCAGACACTCTCAGGAAATTAACCAGCTGGTGCTGATAAAGAGAAGTGCAATTTGAAATTATTGGATGCTCGTGAAAAGCAGTAATGCCTCCAAGTACAGTAGTACCAGGAATAAACGTGCTTCACAGCAAAGTATATGAAAAATATATGCCAACATCATTGCAGCCTTTTCTTGTGCTCCACATGCCTCTCTATATACAGTACGTGAGTCGTGCAAGGCACTTTTTAGATGTCTTGGAAAAGAATGACAAACAAGTTCTCGTGAACCCATTAAAAGATGTAAATGACTTGTTTATGACACGCAGACGTTATTCTCCGCGCGATTAAAAACTGAATAAAAATAAATAAAAGATGCGGATGGTACAGGAATAAGGACAGTTTTTACGTATATATGGGTTTATCATCTTCCACAAATAAATTGGGCTTGAAACTTGGGGTGTATCCTATACATACAGTACTTGCATTCGAGATACCGCATTCCTGTCTAGGCCGCAGTAATGAAACATTAGGGTGCGGCCTATGAATCATAAGTTCGGCAAGAACACATTCTTGGTGAATTGAGTGTAACTGTTCAGAAAAAAATCAGCTTCACATTTCCAATAATTGTTGACTGTCTCAAGTAAACCTGATTAATCATATTGATTGATTTTACCATGAACAAAACAGTTTAAAGTTGTATAATTGCTTAAAAACCCGGACTAATAAATTCTGAAGTCAGGAATGCCTTTGTCAAGAAATTTTTAACAATGATTTGTATTCTCGATTTACACCGAAATTAAAACACAAGCAAGATGGTAATTGGACAGAACACTTTTTTACTGATGCTCCAAGATGGCATTGATAATACTTCATATATATTCCCAAGGATTTAAATTATATATGATACATTTTTATGCATCTGGCTTATTTATGAAATAAGATAAGAATATATTGAAAAATTGTGTTTTAGAGAAACTCATTCCATGATTTTTTCCATTTTTTGACAAAACCTCCTATGACCAAAATGATTTTTTCATTTTTGACAAAATCTCCTATGACCAAAATGAAAAAATTGATTGTGGCAAGTAATGCGAGTAATTGATCAGCTAAGTATGGCGGAATTCCCTGGTTAGCTGCACAAGGCGCTCTTGCATTGTGAATCTATGTTAAAATCCAATTGCATCAAATATTATTTTTTTTACAAATTATTGTATTGTTTGGACAAAATTGTTCAAGACTCGTGCGGTATTGCTACAATTTCATTTGAATGTTGTCATGCATTTTTTCGAATAAAAAATTGCCTTTCCCAGTGGAGTAGACTGTAGAGTACAATATATCATAAGTTTTTACGCTATGTTGAAATGGCTGATTCAACTCAAAGCTGTTGGCAATTTCCTTGTTCAATTGGGTAAAACAAATTACCAACATATGCTTCACAATAAATAAGAAAAATAAATAAAATTGTAGACAAAGGAAATGATGCTCAAAACAGTCAAAAGGGAAACTTTGCTGTTTGACAAAATTTCCCTCAAAACTTCAGATATCTTTGAAGGAAAATTACATTTTAGCTGTCAATCATCCAAAGCAGAGCAGTTTGCCTGAAGCAAAACTGTGCGACACCCGCCGTAGTCACTTATTGTTCAAGAAATCCGTTATACGAAGCGTCCGTAATCCGAGTACCACTGATGTACTTTACTCCAGTATTATGCAACCAGCACCAAGCAGAGAATCCTCCTTGAAGTCTCGTTTCATTCCCTATACACACAAGGCTGTCTCTGTCCGTCAGTCATGGTTCAACTTCCCCATCTGCTCCTCATTCTTATCCTGGGACTTCATTCAACTTGGTCTGTCAGAAGAAAAGACACATGGAACTCACAACACTGTCAGCAACTTCCTTACCAACTACCCCCCCCCCCCCATACTCCACTTTTCTCTCTCTCAGTAAACGAACTCATGACCCTCGTTTTCATCCCCATTAATCGCAGTGAGCAAGCAGAAACAGAGCACCACCTGCCCAAATCCCATCCCAAGGATAATTTCCCGCGCCCGGCTGTCCCGGGACCCACGCGCTGCAATAAGTACTGCACTGCACTTCCTCTCTCTCTCTCTCTCTCTCTCTCTCTCTCTCTCTCAAGTACTTTCTCGGGGGATTAACCACTAATCGCAACTTATCGTCTGCTGTGCACACCTCCCCCCATCTCTCTCTCTCTCTCTCTCTCTCTCTCTCTCTCCCCTTCGGCTCAGTTCGGATTTTTACATCCGCGATTTAAAGTCCTCTTTTCCCTTCCTCTGTGCTGTATGACTCTCCCCTTGGTCATCATGAGCAGCTTGAAATTTTTTTTTTACCATTATTAAGGAGACGAAACTGTAATTAAGCGGGAAACAGGATTATTTCATTCTTTTTTTGTTTTGTTTCCCGCGTTAATAGTAAAGTCTAGATTGCAGTAGGCGGACAACTTAACAAGCCTCGCCTCAGCAGGCAGCCAATCTCACTGACCTGCTAAAGCAGATACGGTAATAAATACAGGCGAGTTTATTCTTTTTTTTTTGAGAGAACGCAATCAGAGCACACACCTTAAAGATAATACGAGAGCATTTATAAAGGATTTAAAAAAAACTTTGACTTGTTGCCGGAGTGGACTTCGCAGTAAAGTAACCGGCAGAAGCAGCAAAATAATGAACAGTAATATGAATGATGCCAAAAAGATAGTGAATGCTTGGTGATATATACAATACCGTAGTGTACGAGGCTTTTTTTTTTTTTTTAGCGAGTTGCGCAACTTTTCAAAACACTGTGGCGTTTGCGCACCACCCCCTGAGTGTACCACCTGGAGTGATCTGGCCAAGTACCACCTGTGTCGATTTTTCCATGGCTTCAGGGATCAAGCTCTATTCAGAGACATAACAGTTCACCAATCACTGTACTTCTTTTTTTTCACTGCGGCATTTATTTATAAAGAACCGCTTGAGTCAACAAGCAATACCTCATGTTGTGAGGAATTTTTTCCCGACACTAGCGGCGGAGTCGAATTCCCTGAGAAGGGACAAATAGATCAAGTTTTTCAAAAATTGGCGCGTCTCGGGACGCGCCCAGGGCTGTAAATTAATCCCCTTGGCAGGGAAACAGATGGGATCAATTAACTCGACAAGTCGGCGCACCAACAATATCTTAACCCCCACCCGAGAAAAGGAGAATGACCCCCGGAACCGGGACAAACAGTTGTCAAAGACGATGTCTTCTCTTTATCAGCAGGGGGACATCAAATTCCCCCTTTTTCTTTTCCGCAAAAACCGGGGTCATTTAACCCCTCCTAAACTTACAGAAAAACCCAACCATCTGCTGGTGACTCGTCCCCAAAAACATTGTCTCTTCTTTCCTAAAACAATTTATCTTTGAAAACCAAAACCTTTTCTAAACTGCCAAGGATTACTAAAGTACCAGTAAAAGTCAAATTACTTCTACAAGCATGTTTTCCTCTCTTTTATATTTTTACAAACCTTCGAAAAACCCGGTCTTCGGGAACAACAAATTCAGCCTTGTAAGGTTCAGCAAAAATCATAAAAGCCACCCGGTCTCTCAAAAATTAACTACTAACCTAATACACAAACTGAAAAACACCAGCACCTGGTATTTTTTCATTACCCAACGTCTGGGACTCTCCAACAATATTACCCAACCCTCCCTGTCGATTTTCTAGCATATAAACCCCTGATTTTGGTGCTGACGACACAGTCGAATTCTTGCCATCAAAGCGTTTGTTACGTCGTGAAATTCGTACTTGCTAATTTACGCGAAAAACCTGTTGTGCATTTTTACGTTCTGGAAAACTGTTGTGAATATTTCTGTACTTTGTGATCTTGTTTGCTGATCTGTTTAACAAAGGGCTTGTGCTTTTTTTTGGGAGAGAATCCCTGGTCGGTTCGCGCACCGGCCAATTGTTGTGTTGAATTCTTTTCTCTGACCAAAATCTCTGTCAACTTTTGTCACATAATTCTATTTATAAGTTTTCTCAATCATCTTATATAAGTTGCTGCAATTCTCAACAAGGTGTACGGCTTGAAAAATTTCTTCTCCTGATAAAACCGTACACATGTGGTGGACTAATTGCGCAAGAAGCAGCTTCAGAACATTGAGCAAATCAGAAAGAACCAATTATAACAATAATAAAAGATTGTTATGAATAAATCTACCTCATTTGACAAAATTGCTATGCCAAAGTATAGCAGCACATTTTGTGACATCATGAACTACAAAAATCCCACAAGAGGGCAGCAGCAGTCTATAAAATTAAAAATAGGCGCTCAAAGCCATTAAACTTTTACCGGAAATTTTTCTTCTGGATGAATAGCAGTTGTTCTCTGAGCTATGACATCGAGACTTTGTTTCTGGAATATTGTCAATTTAAAACTTTTAAAAATCTGAATAATTTTGAGTAAAGAAACTAGAATTGTGATGGAAGAAAATTGTGAATTACAGGAAGTCACCACATAGTCAATTTAATTTATTTTTTATCTGGATAATTTTGAGCAAGGAAACTATAATTTTGATGGAAGAAAATTGTGAATTACAGGAAGTCACTTCTAAACTGCCGGATGAATGAGTTGACAGGATACAGAACTTAGAGGCAAGGGTTCATTTGCCCAATCAGTTTTTCTTTTGACTTGCTTTTGAAAATTATCGCGTTAAATTTATATTTTTCCCCTCATTCCTGGATCGTCAATAATAACAAGACTCTAAAAAGAAAGAGGAAGAGAAAATTCAGTGAGACCCCAATATGTGGATGTAATTGGTGCATAAAGAGTGTCCCTAAGTCAAAATGTCCCTAAGTTGAGTCTTGTTTTCCCATAGACTTGCAACTTACATCATATAATTTTTAATTTTTGTTTTATGGGGGCAATATACTTCAGAATTCCCTGAAAAAAATGTTTGCCACTTGAATTTGAATTAACGAATCCATTTTCAACTCAATAAGAACATTTGGAGCATTGAATAGTGTATCTTTGTAATGTACACTGAAATTTTGGATACAAAAATAACATTCAAGTGAAAACAAAGGAGAAGTCCCTCTATGCTGGAGGTAATTTTTTAAAATTAGCTTAATGGATGGTAATTTTGTGACAGAAATGCCCAAGAACTTTTCTTACATAAATTTTAGGGTAGGAAATATCTGTTTCTTGTAATTTTGCCTGAAATGTATTTGAAATTTTATCACAAAATGTCCCTATGTCGAGTCAGTGTCATCATGTCGGGCCATATGTATTTAATTTTTTGGGAAAATAAGTGACCCTATGTCGAATCGTCCGCAGGTCGAGGTGTCCGCATGTGGGGGCCTCACTGTAGTTCTGTCCCACGATCGAAAATATCCCAAAAGGCGTTCTCGTTTATGAAAACCGTGGCTTCTTTCGAAACTTTGCACCATCAAGGTTACTTAGCAAGCATTCGCAATATAAAACCTGCGGAGATTTAGAACGAACGCATCCATGATTGTCTGATGCTGCATGCGCAAAACAACAAGGCCGAACATCTCGGCCTTTTACGAGGCGAAGATCAACGCGTTGATGCCCGTCATTATCGCCCGCCCTTTCGCACGTGGGCCTGTCTTCAACCGCGACGATCGGCAAAAATTAGCTCCGGGAAACAGGGAGAGAGAAGAAAATGATTTCTTTCTTCCAGGAAACGCTGATACATCCGCCTTTTGCTCTCATTTCTTTCCTCATAATTTTCCCATGCGTCATTCCCAGGAGAAAATAAAAAATAAATAAAAATGCAAGTGCACGTCATTAAAAGCAGTTTAGGACCGACCCTCGCAATCATGAGGAGAGAGAGGCCGAAAATTCATCAGCGCGCGGGGCGTGGGAAAGCATCCCGCCGCCGATTCCGTGTTGCCGCCCTATTGCGCCAATTTGGCCCGCGCGGTAATCAATCACCGACCGGATCTGTCACCGGATTAACGCCGACCGACACCTCAATACCCCTGCTGCCTCTCTGCCAACTCACTGTACGGCAGTCGATTCCCTGCCAAAAAAAAAAAGCCCCGTCGGAAAGGCCAGAAGCAACAACACTGCCGTCTTGTTCGCGTTTTGAACGCTGCTGCAACAACGCTCCATACTCCTGACTCATTCATCACGAGGTCATTATCCTGATTCTGCTTATGACGGACCCCCCTCTTGTTGTCTACACAGACTGTTCTCTTGTGTTTTTTATTTTTACTTTCTGCCAAAAAATGAACTCATCTCACGAGGTCAGGGAATGGCAGCGAAAAACTAGGAAGAGTGTGGTAAATTCATCACCTAGTTTTAAGGTTACGTCAAGAAAAGGTGTTTCACTAAAACTGGTCATCTTTTGTTAAAAAAAATACAGATATGCATATATATATATAATAGGCACAAGAATACGAAACCATTGAATCAATAGCCATCGTTGAATCCATGAAGCGATAATGCATAAATTAAAGGTCTGTGAGGCGTTCCGATTTTTAAATCCATTTAAATGAGAAGAAAATCCGCCGAAGACTTTCGAGAAAATTGGTCGGATAATATTTTTTCACGAAACAAGGGATTCAATGTTTTTCGCAACAAAAAAGAGGACGGTCAATGTCCGTGAAATAAACTAAAGCGAATATTCAGGCAGGCTATATTTTCAGTTTTGTTTTCATGTCATACCGTCGTATTAAAGGCCCCAGTTAAAATGTCTTCCATTAGCAATTATTCCTTCGAATGTTACGCCATGCCCATATTTTTGAATTTAACAAGTTCAAAAGCTTAATTAAATCTTGTTCCGCTGCTGAATAGCAAAACATGGTCTGACAGTCTCTAAAGGGCAGCAAATTGCTTTTCTAAAAAAAGTTCTGAATATCGGAAATTGAGCACAAGCCCATTTGTTGTACCTTAAATGTTGAAAACCAAGTTGATATAAGCCCAATAAGTTGCGATATTTTGAGTTACGATTTGTTCCATGGTTATTCTTTAAATTTAATTCGAATTCGTTTGGATAATTTTTCTGCTGGGCTTCGTTTTGTAACACAAATCAAATCTCTGATGATTGCGAACTGTATCAAAGTCGGAAGTTTATAATTTTGTTACTTGAGTTTTAAATTTTCACCCGACAATAAACGGATGTTGCCGCGCGCTCTGTATCATGTTATTCATGTATCGACCTCGTAGAGTGATTTATAGAACGTGGATGAGATGCATAACGAGCAAGTAATTCAATTCCTCGAGCAGGACGTATTTTATACTGGGAAATGATCTTCGATTTCCACCCTTCGCTTTCTGATTCGCCAATAAAGCTACCGCGCGGTGGTTGATTGGCACTGCCTCTTTCTCCAGACGTCTGTTTTTGATGCTCGATGTCTTTCGGATATCATCGTTTTATGTGTTTGATTAATAGCTAAGATGTGGAAGTGCAGTACATTACTGATTGCGAACAGCTGGTACCATGCATGCATCAGAACGACGATGGGAATATTGTAATTGGGGACGGTGCGTTTCAGCACGCGGTAATGATTACCATTGAAAATCTTGTGTGGAGCCGAATCAGCTGGTCTCTCGAAATAATTACGCGAGAAATTGAGCAGTTTAAAAAATAAAATCACATTTTTGTCGAGATAATGTGGTTTTCTTCGTTTGCCTATTGAGACTTCCAAGAACAGCGTTTCAATTTGTTGAGATGTGCAATATTCAACTTCATCGAAATTAAAGCCGGTTGTAGAAATTAGTGCTGGGGTTTGAAGGATAGTTAGGTCTATATTTTAGAGAAAGGAGGTAGCAAAAATACTTTAAAACTTTATTAAACGACAATTTCAGTCAAGCCTATTTTAGTTGAACCCAGAGGGAACCCCCCCCCCCCCCATTGGGAAATTTTTCTATGAGGAAAATAATCAGCATTTTAGCTGGGGGAAAATCATAAATTACAAGAAATTGAAATTGGTGATCTTCTAGAATCTAGATCTTCAACTGCTGGATAAATGAGTCGACAGGATGCTGAAATTGAAGGCAAGGGTATATTTGCCCAATTAGTCACTCACTTCTTCCTCTTTAGAAGCATCAGATATTGCGTTTTTATTGCTTTTCTCTTTACTGGGTTCCCGGTATAATAATGGTCCAATTAAAGGACTCCTGAAATTCTATTCATATACGACGGGTCCAACAAATGTTCTCGGAATAGCAATTGAAATGACGTATGATTGAGCTGAAGAACAATCACCGTTTTTTGGCTCAATCAAACAATTACCAAAAACATTCTTTGGCACGTCAGGAGAAAGTCAGCCGTATTTGACATATTCTTCATCAAATTTCTGCACAAGCCTTCTGGCAGCTTTCTGCTCTTCACTCAAAAAAGATGAGGAGCCCATCTCGCAGATTGTTTGGTGCACCCCAACTTTCCTCTTAAAAACTCTTGAAATTGAAATGGCATTGATTCTAAGGGTTAACGTCATTATTTGATTATTATTTCTTGTCGAATATGGTGGATTTACCTTGGAAGATTTTCAGGCAACCCTTGTAATAAATTTCATATGAATCAATTTCAAAAATTCTGAAACAAAGCAGTGCTAAAAAAAAAAAAAAAACTGCTGAGATGGGCGCCTCATCTTTTGAGCGGAAAACAGAACGCTGCTATAGGGCGACTTCTGCGGGAAAAAACTGTGTCAAAAATGTCTGATTTTTTTGCTTGTGCCCGAGAATTTTTTTTTCTGAACATCACTTGTTTTCCAGCTCAATATTTGGCGGTTTCGATTTGTTTTCGGATAACTTTTGTTAGACCCCTTGTATTTGTTTGAGGCGGACGTTCTTCGAGTTAAAATGGCCAATAACTGTATTACAATGCTATCAAGGGAATTGAGACAATAAGGACCAAGAAGAATGTTAAATAGGCAGGCATTTGACTTAGATGAGAAGTTGACTCGGGAAGATCCAACTGTGATTGATTGCTTCTGTTTAGAATTGGTGTCAAAAGTGCTCTTCCAGAAATCGGTGCCTCTTTTTGTGTCGTTTTGAAGACGTTTGATGAGATCAATATACGAACAAGACTATACTTTCAATTTAAAATCCAGAAAACCCGCAGCATCGTATCCTTTTCTTCCCATTAGGAAATTGTGAATGCTCAATATTTTTTCAAAAATATCTGCAACGCAAGTTTGCAAGCTTTCCGAACAAACGCGAAATATTTCGATTGAAGACACCGCGTACCGGAAAATTGAACATGTTCCCAAACATTAAAAATGTCGTTCTTCTTTTCTACAAAATGTGTTATTATTTATAGTTAAAAAGAGGATTCCGTATCTGCTGTACGTTCAAAATCCAATTAGAATACACTTTTCTATAATCGTAGTATTTTTAAAGCCTTAAAAGCAGAAAAAAAGAAATATCGCAGGATTTCGAGGGATTATCAAGGGATGTTGAAGTTGAAATCAAATCGATCAAACACGACGCGCCTCCAAAAAGGAAAAAATTCGCATCATGTCCTCATCATCAATTATTCAGTTTATTTTTATTCAACGTGTAGTGTGTACTTGCCGTTTTCCTTTCATATCCATCGTCACAAAAGCTGAAAAAAAAACGAACGGCGGATGACGATATTATATTGCGTTTGAGCAGTCGTTCACATAAGTGCAATACGTACTCATGGCTCCGGAAAAAGGTTTTCTCGAATTCGGAATTGCTAGATGATGAATGGAGGCACTTTCAATTACAGCGAGTTAAAACAACATTACAAGAATTGGCAAGACCGGAGAGTGGCGAGGGGGGGGGGGGGTTTGGATTGCGAATTCTCCTCTAATCGTACTTCACATATAAAACGAAAATCGCGAGCAGCATGCATACACACACACACACTCACACTTGGGCGACCCCGGGAAAATCATAACAGCAATTCCGCCGAGTGCCCCGGTCATAGCAGATGGACGTTGATTTACGCTTTTTGTTCCTGTATGAAAAAAAAGGAAGGAAAATCACTCATATAATACAACCGCCCCCAGAATCCATCCAATCCCACCCCCGCGAGCTCGCGGAAAACCCTCAGAATAATGAATCAACACCGTCGGGATCGAAATTCTCGGCCCGAGCAGCGAACAACGATATTCTTCCATAACAGGACATTGCAGCAGTTGATCCGGGTTCGTGAGGAAAACTGACGGGCGCCACTCGCCCTGTCACACAGATCGTGGTTATTCCCCCGAAATCCCACTTATCATTTCTGCTTTATTTTCTCATCAGGATTAATGTGCACCAATGACCAGCAATCGAAGAAATTGCAGTGATACACACAACGTGGCGAATATTTGAAGTGCGGTTTGAAGCATTTTGATGGAAAAACAACAGGATCTTCTCACCCGCAAGATTACATTACACAATAATATACGTATGTGTTGGCTGGAGAATAAACGATGTTTGCTCTTTAGATCCGCGGTACTCGTGTACCCCGTGTTGTACTGCTCTATAAGGAATAATCTTGAATTACACTGTTTTAGTATACTGTATGTCTCATTGTGCTTGGGGAATCCACATTTTACTGATTTGAGTCATTTTATAAAATACGCACAGCTATATGACCTGCATGCTTTAGTATGGATTGATCAAAGCTTTCAAGGCACGAATTCGAGCATTTCTTTGAAGTTTCGTCAATTGCACTTGTTTTCAAATTCAAGGACGCCCCAAAAATTTCCTCATTTCTCATTTTCCCCTCAATTTTGAATTCCAAAACATGAACTGAGGTGGAGGATGAATTGAAGATTGTCAAGCTTTTGATCGACAATATGTAGCATCACATTATTTAGAACGTAGATCGTCAACCAGTTTTATTTACTAAACACTAATTAATTTTGTATGTCCTAGCAGAGGATAGCTTTGGCTCGCTTTTCTATCAAATTCTAAAAATAAAATTTCGATGGAAGGGGAATTAGTCATGATTTCATTTTACCTAATAAGACGAGGCTATATTCATGAGGGATCAACCAGGTTTATTAACAAAACGATAATTTTTCCATATTCAGTGGGATATAGAATTATTTTACTGGTATATGAAGCGTGACAAGATTAATTTGCCAACTCGCATAAGACAAATACTGTATTGTGAAGCGAAATCCAAAGTGTGCAAGCAAACGAAACTTCAGTTCGAGTGAAGGTGAGTTTTCAAATGCAGTCGCTCACTTTGTTTTGTAAACCTGAATAAAGTGAAACCTCTAAAACTAGCTCTTTAACTCGCAATATTTTCACAGTTAACCTCTCTATAGCTTGAAATTTTTACAAAACAAAGGACATGGGATTTGAAAAGAGATGATCGTGGAAAGGAAGTGAGTCACTGTGTAATTGGACACCTGAAAATATCGACTTTAGATTATGCATTCTGACTGATATTTGCTGCAAGTTCCGGCACTTGTGATTTTTGATTAAGACGAATTGAGAATTATTTTTGCAACCGGAGTTTTCCCCAGCTTCCCCAATACTGTATTTCATTTCATAAATTTCAGTGAACACTTTCATCTCCAGTTTCCCCAATTTAAAACCTCTCAGTCAAATCATTTTGCTAGTTCCCTTGAATTCGACGGAGACAGGTCTGACAACCATTTATGTATACCCGCCAACAAAAACAAACATTACTCATTCAATATGGAAAAATCAACCTTGGTCCTCGACGGTTTTCGAAAAGAAAAGGGACTCGCATGGCACAGCATATAAAATCACTTTCGTAGCATTGCAGGGAAAAGGCCACAATTATGTTTAGTCAACAAGACGAAACCAATCCCCGGATCCGACAGTGGCACCAGGATGCCTGCCGTTTACCCTCCCATTACCCCCCATCGGACTTGTTCCGCACCCTTCCCGGAGCAATTCCCGGTCGCGATAATATTGGGGTGTTGACAACCGCCTTATTTGTACAGCATATCGCTTTAATGAGAACGGGGAGCTATGGCAAAAGCCGCAATAAAAAACCACAGGACGCCATTTCTGCTGATAATGAAGTTTTCCCAACCAACTTTCATTGCAACCGCAAATAAGAAACGCTCCAGTCCACAGAGGAAGCCGTCCGTTTGAGTGTCACCGAAAGCGAGAGATTAAAAGCCATCAACTTTTCATACCCAATTAATTGTTACCGCGGTCCAGCATTAAGAAACATATTTTTTTTCTTCTTTTTACTTCGGCAAGTCCGCAGAACTGTGGATC
Source organism: Notodromas monacha (assembly GCA_905338405.1). NCBI lineage: Eukaryota > Metazoa > Arthropoda > Ostracoda > Podocopida > Cyprididae > Notodromas > Notodromas monacha. The sequence goes on from CAJPEX010001041.1 coordinate 43,614, forward strand.
GACCGAATCCAACTCTTCTTCGTCGATAAAAGTTGGATTCGGTCGTTGCTTCGAGATCCTACCGGAAGACGAAAGACATAAAAACGATGAATGTTTCATTTCCGACCGATTAATTACGGAGACTTTGAGAAACACTCGACGAACCTTTTTATTATTTCGGAAAATCGCAACGTATCATTTTTCGCTCGGAAACGTGAGACCCCCACATGCGGACAATTCAACATAGGGACACTTATTTTCCCATAACAAATGAATAAAAAAGGCCCAATATGAGGACAACTGACTCAACATATGGACATTCTGTGATAAAATCGGAAATGCATTTCACACCAAATTAAAAGAAATAGATATTTCCAACCCCAAAATTGATGTAAAAAAAGTTCTTGGGCATTTCTCTCACCAATTTACCATCCATTTAGCTAATTCAAAAAATTACCTCCAGCATAGAGGGACTTCCTTCTCTCTTTTTCACTTGAATGCTATTTTTGCATTCAAAATTTCTATGTACTGTACAAAGGTATCAGTATTCAATTCCCCAAATGTCCATATTGTGTTGAAATATTGATTGAATCAGTTCCAATTCAGAGACAAATTTTTTTTCATGGAATTATGATGATTATTTTGTCTATAAAACACCAATTAAAAATTAGATAATGTAAGTCTAAAGGAAAATGAGACTCAACTTAGGGACACTTGATGCACCAATTACGTCCACATCTCGGGGTCTCACTGTATTCCCCACTGTCGACAGGAATGACGCCAGTAATGAACTCAACAAATAAGTGCATTTTGAAATCATACAATTGTCGAAATGCATACTTTTCCGCGAAGATTATCCCGGATTTAGACGGAAAGAATCATAAGCATATACACTGTAATGTGAATAAATCGCGAGAGAAAAATGCATCGAAAAGACTGTAAATTATTACAGTACTGTACTTTGAAAAGTCGACGCGATAACACGGATGCATTCGGAATGCATGCAGCACAGGTGCAAACATTTTGTCATGATACAAAAACCAACCAACTCCTTCATGTTCGCGATTTGATTTTACGCAATTGATATTCCACTCGCACAAAACCGGATAGCCACCGAGAGACAAAGCTTGAAAATAAAGGCAATATTCTTCAGCGAATAAGGAACAATCTTGTTTTAAAAGCAATGCATCTCATTTATTATTTTTCAAATAATAGTTCCCATCAAAGAAGTTTTACATCGAAATGCCATCGAAACAACGCGACGTTTCATCAGATCAAAATCAGCCCGCGCAGTTGATGGAGAAATGCGGATGAAACATCACAGAGTGTAAAAAAATAAAAATAAATAAAAAAACCAAGACGCAATGCAGAATAAGTGCATCACTTCATCTGGCACGTACAGTACGTCGAAATTGGATTATGTACAGCTAAGGCTATATATGCGAGGAAACGGGAACAGGAAAAAGCTTCTGGCCCATGAAATTTTCATCTGAATCCATTTCCGCGATTGCAATCTACCCAGAACTGCTTGCACAGGACTTCCCCCGCCCCTTTTTGCGATGACGACGCAGGCAGTACACAGGGTACACGAGTCCATAAATCTGCACGTTCGCATCACGGCACCGAATCGAATCGGGGGACGAAAAAAAGAGATGAGAGGGAGAGAAATGGATTGGTAGTCGTTAACGCAGATGGCAATCTTGCTCGACAAGATGACGATGATGAGGGATTACGCCCATCTCATTAAACTGAGCTCATCAGCATAAAAAGGAAGACAATGGGCAGCACGTTGCTCGATCGAGAGCCCGGTTGCAGATCGAGAAAAAAAGGTCTTCAAATAATAAAAAGAAGAAAAAATACACAATAAAAATGACACGTCTTGCACATTCACGAAGTAAAAAGCGCGCCAGGGGATACAGTATATTAAAAGTTTGTTCAACGTGGTGATAGAATTGAATAATTCGAACTCTTTGTTGTTATCCAAATGTTCCTATGTAAATTTCAACACAAAGACCAGCGTAATACGCGTGAACTTTCGAAACCAGCACAAGGCATAATAAATTCAACCATGCAGGAAATATTTGTGAGAAGTCCTACAGGTACCTAGGACATAGAAACAATACGCCAATAAAGCTTTAAAAATTGCAGATACTGCATCAGCAATTTACACTATACAAGGGTTCTAACAAAAGTTCTCGGAGTAGCAATGAAAATGGCTTACAGGTGACCTAAAAGAAATTTTTTCTTTAGGAAAAACATATTCTTTGGCACATAGAAAAAATATCAGCCCTGTTTGACAAATTTGTTTGAATTTTTTTCATAATTCACCCTGGTAGAGTTTTACTCTCCACTCAAAATATGAGGCGCCCTTTTTTTGTTGTAGCCCAGTTTTCTCCTCAGCATTTTTAAAATCGGCTTGGCATTCTTTCTAAGGGTTGCCTCCAATTCTTTCAAAAGGCTTTTGATGAAAATGGCGGAATTGCCTTGGATGACCTGGCAGCAACCCTTAAAAAGAATTTCAAGTTGATTCCAAAAATTCTGAGGGGAAAGCTGGGCTACAACAAAAAAAGGGCGCCTCATCTTTTGAGTGGAGAGTAAAACTCTACCAGGGTGAATTATGAAAAAATTCAAACAAATTTGTCAAACAGGGCTGATATTTTTTTATGTGCCAAAGAATATGTTTTTCCTAAAGAAAAAATTTGTTTCAGGTCAACTGTAGGCCATTTTCATTACTACTCCGAGAACTTTTGCTGGAACCCTCGTACTCCGCGATGGGAGTAATTTAGGTCTGTTGAATTTAATTTCCAAAAATTTTGACGCACTCGAGTCACTGGGTGCAACAAAATAAGTTTTATTTTTTTATTCTCAAGGTTATTGATTCAGATATGACTCAATTTTTACGGAAATTTCAAAAACTCTCCCAAAAGCTCCTCTTTCACCGTCGGAAACGGAGGTCAAGTTAAAATAATAAGGACGGGGAGTCACAAAATCAAGAACTCCACAATATCTGAAAAAAAAAACATTTTCCCGGGTTGAGTTACGTGATTCCAGAACACCACAATAAGTTCAAAATCCCTTTTTGAAAATTTTTGAGATTAATACAATCAGGAAGTCATTCAGCCAGCATGCTGCTGATTTAAAAAGGAGCGTACAGCAGAATCTCGTTACAACAAAGCATTTGGGACTTTAAAAATACTTCGTTATAAGCAAAACTTCGTTTTACCGAAATTAAAGTACCATCAACGCTAAATAAGACCCCAAAAATTGCTTCAGCAATAATTCGTTATAACGAGGTTCTGTTTTTTACTCAAGAATCATATCACAGTCTCGCAAATAGTTTATGCTTTTTTTTTGCGTCCAGCATCAATGTTGTAATCCTGATAAGAATAGACCGTACAGGAACACAGTATGAGAAAAAGGGTTCGAATCTATGTCAGACAATATTGCACGATCATTCGAAAGTCAAGTCCGACAATTTTTAAATTTGCTCTGGTGGATTCTGGAAGACCTTAATTACAATTTCAAGAGCTTTTTAAAATTAATGTTTACCTTCGAAGCATGCGAAGAATAACCTTTAAAATTTCAAGTAAGCCGCTAGTTGTTTCGAGAAGACCGGAAATGACGCATGTTTGCTTCTAGGAACATCTTTTTCTTATCTCCGTCATGTTACACAAGTGTAATGTAATCATTAAAAAACATATACAAAGCATGGAATTGAGCTTGACTCATCGTACTGCCGGTAGTTGTAAATGCGGTGTTGTATTTACAATTTGGCGAAATCATGAGAAGGTCCTTTCATAATTTTACGCAGCTATTCCTCACTTCACACAGGGTAAGACATTCTCTGTATGGTGGGAACGTACAGTATTTCCAAGAATTATTTGGAGCAGCCTTGCTTGTTTTTCCCTTGAAGAGAACGACACTCAACTGCATGCATTGAAAAGACTTCATTAAAAACATCTTGAGCCCCGTGGAATATGCATTCGAAGTTTCCGCAGTGAATCCCTCATCCAGTTGATCAATTTGCTGTTCCGAAGCGCGAGGCTTTCGTCGGAGAATTTCATTACACTTTTTGACTTGACTACCATAATTTTTTGACCATGACAGTTTGCACGAAAATTGCAGCTGCTTGTTACCCATCAAACTTTTGCTTGAGGATAAATTAGATCCATCATTATTTTTTAAAGTTCATGTTCGGCTTCCATGAACTTTGTGTTTCCCTTGATACCTTACACTAGGGCGTTTTTGTTTTTGATTTTGTAGTCCGCATTCTTGAAAAAAAAAAGATCGTCACGAACGCGAGGATCAATAGTACAGTACCAATCAAATTTTCTGAATTATAGCACGTAAGAAAAGCCGGTCAATCGGTTAATAATACTGTGCTGCACAATACAGTACAATATTTGTTTTTTTTGTAAAAGTTTTTTTTTGGCAAAACCAGCTGGTATGTCAATGAAAACATGCTGTGCTGCGAGTACCGTTTCCCGTATATTCATAATTGATTACATGTACTACATTTAATTTAAACTATAGAGATCAGTGTTCCGCAAAAATTCCGGAAACGGCTGAAAAAATCGCCTTTGACATTTGGCATGCTCTGCTTAAATCCCACGACGGCAGAAACGATTTTCAGCACTTTTCTAAACCCCTGCCAAGATTTTTACCCTTGATATACCGCAATCACAATTTTAGTAAAATGAACATACTGCGTTAAAACTTTGTTCATTACTGAATTTGATCAAAATATTAATTAAAAAAAACTATTTTTTCTCCAAAATTTAATACAATTTTTAGTTGAAATCCTCTCTTATGCAACTTTCTCAGATCCAGAGAGAGGATCTGATGTATGCCACTTTGATTCTCCTCGTGCTTCAATTACAACACTAACGAAGTTCGACTACTGGAAGGCTTTCTAAAAGTATAAATTAATCTTGAATTCTACGTAGTGCAATCTTTTGTTCGAGTTAAATCGATTTTACTTGGGATTGAGTTGTAGGTCAGAATTATTTATGCATACTACAGCAGCTGATCCGAATCAACACCTTCGAAAATGATTAATTCCAAGAGTTGCCTCCAGGTTTTCCAAGGTAAGTCCGCCATTTTCATCAACAGCCGCCTTCACAGCCGCCACATTGGCGGCTGTGTGAAGGAATTGCAAAGAGGGAGGATCTGGAGGCAACCCTTAGAAAGAATGCCACATTCATTTCAAGAATTCTCAGGGAAAAGCTGGGCTAAAAAAAAAAACTGCATGAAGGGCGCCTCATCTTTTGAGTGGATAGCTAAACTCTGCCAGGGTGAATTTTGCAAAACATTAAAAAAATTGTCACAACAGGGCTGATTCTTTTGTGTGCCAAAGAATATGTTTTCCATGAAGAATACTGTAATTTTTTTCAGCTCGATTAGAGACCATTTTCATTTCCATTCCGAGAACTTTTGTTAGAACCCTCGTAAGTAGAAGACAGGTACAGGACCACAAGTGCTCGTATATTTGATACAGCCGTCAACTATTCTCAGAAAAATTAAATATACTGTAATACAGTACATTTTTTCAGGGTGAAGAATATCCTTGTACAGTATATGCACGCATAATGCAGGCTCAATAGCGTACCTGCATAGACCTCCTGACGAGTATGTTCAGTTTGTGGACAGAGGAAAATTCTGATAACTGACGAATGTGTGAAGCTGATAGCAACTGAAATAAGTTTTTAATATGGCGTCCTTGGCGGTCGCACTGAACATGCGACTAAAAACGAAAGCACTTCGGATATGCCGGAAAACATCACAGATGCTGGAAAACAATGTAGTTTGATCGAGGGATGACCAAACGCATTCGCAGCAAGCTGCGATCGCATCACAAACCTTCGTGCGAAAAAGCAAAGCACTCCCAGGAGAATCCAACGAGTATATACAGCAGTAACAGTACAGTATATAGTCGAAATAGCCGCGGTTTTTCGACCGTTCACCGATGAAAACGCGCGAGGTTTTACACCCTCATCGCGAGCGCCGTTTCCGCAGCGAAACCACTTAGCGGAATTAGTTTCCCGTCTCCGGGGCCACTCAGCAGAAACATTGCAACAATGCTGGACCTCAAGAATACGGCCCGCCCGTAATTAGATAAAAATCCATCTCGCCGATTGCAGCACGAGCCGAACACCTCGGCCCTCCTTTGCACGTAACGCTTTCGTGTTCGCGGGGGACGGCGGAATTCCCTTTTTTTGCATGCAAGGAAAACCTCGCCAAAAAACCCATAGAGTGACTGGTCAAATCCGAAACAGGGCCCAGCAAATTTTGCGCAGTTTCCTCTACGCCGTATAAGGGTGAGATAATTTCTTTGTAAAGAATGGCAGGCGATTCCCGTAACCAAGAGCGGGATGAATTTTCCATCGATTTATTTCATGTGAAGCTTCCTTCCTTATATTGTGGGACTTGCAACCTCCCAAATTATTTTTCCTCACAGCACCGGGATTCAGGCTGCGAACAGCAAAATCCTTGTTACGCCATCTACTCGTCATACCTCACCATCAATCATATCGTGACCACATGTAGTACAACATATATTTCTATACCCATGGGCATGAGCCAATACTATTTACGAAGAAAATTGGAAAAATGCATCTCAATCCGAATTGTCATTTCTCATATAATCAAGACACACAGCACTAGCTTATTGGTCCTAGATTATACAAAAAAATGTATATTCCGCAATTTAGTACAACACTCGAACGTATCTGAAAGTAAAATCATAAAATTCATCCGAAATTTGACAGCAAATCTAATCGAACTCACCTGAAGAAAAAAGAAAACCTCGATATACAATCGAAAGTGCCGTGATTTTTCGATCGTTCACCGATTAAATGTAGTGAAGCCAATGTCAACAATCTTTAACTAAACATGCGCCATGAATATCAAAACATGAATAATCAAAAGACGTTCAAATACGAACATACCTGAGAAAACTCAAGTTAATTCATCAAAATTCGCTCTTCCCATTAAGATGCGGGCTGAAAATAACAACAAACAGCACTCATTCACAAGCAGCTAGAACAGCAGATGATGAAACATCTACTACTGTATTTCAAACAATTTTTCCCAAGGCATCAGATGACCGGATTGCGTCAGAAATAAAGACATTCAAAAATTACCTGTCATCCTTGAAGCAGATCACATTCATGTATAGAAGCCGCGATCTTAATCTACCGGAAGGCGTTTTCATCCGAGAATGTTGTCATAAAAAATTACCGTCCTCTGAAAATCAATGATAGCCCGGCGAATGGGATGCACCCAGTGCGCGCTTCTGGTGCTCGCAACAATGCAATCAATGTTCGAGTGGCAGCCAGCTGGTGAATTGTGGCATCACACGGAAGGCGTCCGGCCGTGTCGACTTACTTCGTCGTGCGTACTCAGCCAGATTGGATGGAATCTAGTAATTGGACGCCCAGGTAAATTTACTGTGATTCCTTCAGGTCATTCGGATCCATCAAAAATAGATCAATACGAAAAACGAGTAAATTCAGTCACAATCACAGTTATTACAGGCTTACACGCAACAAACTCGCAGAAAATCACGGTTGAGACTGAGAGTGAATAAGCTTTACGATTCACTTCTCCCTGTAGTAGAATAAATTCGAGAGTTCACTCTCTTTCATCAACGATATTCAGGTTACAGCAACTTCCTTGAATTCCAGGATGCAAACCGATACAAAGGTTTCAGAATTAACCAAAAAGATTTTTTCCGCGATCTCTTTCGTTCTGCTTTAGCACAGGACACACGTGTCAAATGATGGAAACAAGGCTTCTTCTTTACACAGTGAGACTCGATTCAACATGAACATTTTTCAACGAAGTAATAATTTTGGCCATGAAATATAATAGCAAGAACTGCCTTCTCAAACGGACGAACAATTTAAATAACGATGAGCATACTAACTAGAAGTTTGAACTTACACTAGCTATCACATGCACAAATACGGTAATAATCGTACTTCAGAAAACGATCAATAAAAAGAGTTGCATTCCACGAATTTCCAAACAAAAGAACAGCATAATTCGAGGACGAATCCTCGAGTGCAGTTTAAATAAACAAATCTTCCAATATGTCCTCAGGTTTCAACAGCCGGGTCCCGCATATTATTATCCGCTTGTCACTTCTTCCGCCAATTTCGTTTCGCAGAGTTCTGATTTCGTAAGGAGATAATCCACCCAGAACGGCAACAATGATTGTATCCGCGTCCCCAGGGTGACGGGATTTCTTGGACTTCATCAGAAACCTTCCAAGAGCAAGAGAAACGTGAGCGACCGACTGTGAAAGAATCGTGTTGAAAGCTGCCGAAATACTTACCCTAATCCACTTTTCAGTAAATCACGTAGACCCTCTTCCTCGGACGGACGATGGCTTAAGGTTGTTATCTCAGGCTTCGCAGGACTGACAACACCTTTGAGTAGCTCGGAAATCAAGTAACTGTATTCCGCCGGGAAATAAGGATCCTTCTGCACTACCAGCTCACTGAAAACGTTCATCGCACGCATTTCCTAATCAGAATATTGCTTCCTGTTTTTATATTTCTTTATGACTCACTGGAACTGCGACGACCATTTCTTTCGTCGTGATGCCACCCATGAGAGTTTTTCACAGATTTTCCGGCCCGCCATTCTTACTGACACCTCGTCAATCTCTTGACCGACTGAAATGAAGCAAACCAAAATGGTGTCTCGGTCAAGAGACGTCTCGCATCGCAGTGTTTTGACAGAACACACTTGGGTTGCCAACTACTCCTGCTAAGTATAGCAGATAGCGTTAAAAAGGATCATACCGAAAAACTTCGAAGTTTTCGGAAAATGTGGCTGATACATCATTCTCACTTGGGACAATAGCTTTTTTCGATTTCTTGAATTTGTTGGAAATTTTGAAAATTGATGTCGAGTTTTCCTTCTGTTCTATGTTTATTGACTGGAATAAATAGGACTACAGTATTCACGTGACTTAATATGCGATCAGACCCATATCCCTCGCATATAAAAAAAAATAATAATTCTAGAAAAAAATCGACAGGCGGCTGAGACTGGTTCGAATCTTATTGAATGACCGGGAAATACGGGAAGCTTTCAATAATTCAGGAACTTGAGTTTGAAATAGTGTATACGTCTTCGGAAAATAATTTCCCATTGGATTTACATTACTTAGTCATCAATAACGGAACCAGTTTGCTGATCGAACCATCACTGCATTCCGTGAAAATGTCCGATTATCTTAATTAGCCCGATATTCGAATTCATAAAATAAAAACTAACCAAACCCAAAACTTAAATCGCGATACGTTTGATACACAGTAGTAATTTACGCGGAAAAGGTTCCTCACCAATTTTAGCGCAAATCTTCGGCAAATTCTCTTGATCTTCCCACAGCGCATCGATTAATGAGAGTTCAATTTCAGGCCCACCGGTTGGACTACTCCCTCGACTACTATTCTCCCGGTTGTCGTCATCATCGGTATCCATTGAGTCGAACAAACGCAACACTGATTCTCCGAATAATGAAGCACAGAAAACCAACAATCCTAAGACATCATCCAGAGTTAAATCTTCGTCATGTCTACATCGTATCCATCGCTCGACCTGTGAAAAAGTAACAGTTACGTGAAAGTATACCGTACTGTACCTAAGGGAATATGTACTACGGCAAATTTTCAAACCTCTGGGATGATCAAATCAAGCAAATCGCCGTCTGGGTCGTGTTTCATCCAAAGATGTACAAGATTCCGCTCAGCAGACGCGAGATAATTTCGTTTTGCTTCTTCGTCAATAGCAGCCTTCGCTAACAAGCACATTTGCATAAAGGATGCCGCTTCTTTGACTTTTCCTACAGCTTCGTAGAACCTCGAAGTGTAATCTCGCAGAACTTCGCTTCTATTCTCGGACAGGTTTTCGTGCTCACTCGCGTCGTGGAACTCATCGTCGTCGTTGGGCAAAACCGCGTCACACTTGCTGAAAAATTTCTTCAAACAGCGGTCCTTCGGATCCATGAACGCGGACGAGAGTAACCCCGGCTGCTCAGCGAGGATATCCGAGAGGCAACCAGGAAAAACTTCCGTTCTATGAGTAAACAACAGTGACTTGCACTAATTAAACTCTTCACATCCTTCCTAAATGTAAAGCGTTTTGAGCAAGGCGATTCAATCACTAATGCGACCCACGGGAAAGCGAATATTCCAGGGAGATATGAATTTGAGTTATCATATTATTCTCGTAAAATGAAGAAGGAGCAGCTAGTAAAAAATTCTTCATCAGTGAAAAGCCAAACTTGTGACGTCCATCACCAGTAAAAATGAGAGAGATGCGGGGGAAAGTTGTAGCATTCAAAGGAATAAGGCGATTTTTCAATTTGTTGCTAGGTGAATAGCGATCTGGTCTCTAGTGAATGGATTAAACTGGGATTAATCGTTTTTTTCCTTTTCAAGACACTAAGCTTCCATTCTGACGGGATATTGCCAGATTTTTTCCTTTTCTCACTGTTCAATTTTCATACGAAACACGTCTGAAAACTAAATATTCACAACTTGAGAAAAAAAAACAGTATAATCGAGAAACACTAACCGCGTGGTCTGTTTCTCCGCGATTATTGGTATCATGATAGTCAAATCGGAACTATGTCCCGGAAGGTGCGGGAAAAACTTGGATGAAAACACGGATTCTGCGACGGATCCTGTCCAGTGCCCACTAACAGAAGTCAAATCAGCGGCTCTGTCCACAAGAATAACATGAGCAGCATGTTTGTCAGACTGATTCAAGCGTTTATCGACCCTCGACGGCCAAAGTCCGTCTTCGAAAGCGGCAGCAATGAAATCCCTTGACAGCTTCTCCGAATTGGAGCCCGGGGTGTAAAAAACTTCCGGACGTGACGAGCAAATTGTTGAGCAAAAGTATGCCAAAGAAAAGGCGAAGTGACGAAAAAGTACAGGACTCGATTCCCCCATCAAGTCTAGTCCGACGCATGTCGGAAGCAAGATCACGTCTTCCATCAGCTGAATATGGGCGGCCAGAGGATGGGGCCTGATCTCGACCGTCGAATTCTAAAGAAAAAAGGTTAATTTTCACATCCTCATATCAACAATAGAAAGATGAAAATACGACTAAAATCGAGGAATGCTTGCTTCCGCGTAGTGACAGTCGTAATCCACCCAACACCCGTGATGATTTTTATGCAATAAAAAAAAAATAAATTTCCATCCAAAAACGCATTAGAACTATGCCATACTCGTCTACTTATGATGATTAAAATTTTTTTTCAAAAGCCACGGTTATAAACTTATTCGTATCAGGCCACCAGCCGTAACATAATTCTTCGTTCCTATAGTTTTCATTGCATCAACAGCTTAAATGCTTTAAATGATACAAAGTTCACAGATAGAATTCCACTTCGTCATGGAGTATTCTGGCGCAAAACTTTCATGCTTAAAACTTGAACCCGGTGAAAAAAGGAACATTAAAAAAATCGTATTACGTCGCACGTCACGGACTGACGAAGTCTTTCAAACACGCGGATGCTGCTTCAAAAAAATGAAATGACGGTGTAAAATGTTTTCATTTAAAATATTTATTTTTTTCGAAGGCGTAGTCCTGAACATGGTTGCGATGTTTCTCGGTAAAAAATATATATGCTTTTCAGCCAAGAGAAGTTCGTAGCAAGATTTTAATTTCATTGCAATGACAATGTGCCTTTGAAAAAACAGCAATTGTTTGCGGACACTCACAGGATTACCGGTCCATTGCAAAATCCCAATTTCCATTTCTTCCAAAATATCCGCGTTCAATTGGGCTTGTTTGCCATCAATTTGATTTGGATTAGCCGGGGAGCTCTTATTCTTCAGAAATCTATGTATTCCGGCAGAAGCAGCGGTGATGACGACGCAATAGTCATAGCGATGATTAGAGATAATCACCCGCAAAGTATCACGCGAAGGACCGGCTAGCGGTCCTCGCAAAACGAACACAGCCTACATAAAATTAAAAAAGGACGGTTAGGCTTTTATTTCCTGATGAACAATAAAAAAATAACGCAAATGCAGGAAATTAAATTTTTCGGTTACGATTTCCAATGGTTTGAACTTGGAAGCATTAGCCTGAAAGAGAGAAAGAATCCCTTACCATCATAACACACCTTTTTTGCTCCAACAACAGTGGGGGCATCTTTTGAAAAGCAATGCACGGCGAGGGCACCAGCACCGAAAAGCTGGCTCACCCCACCGTTCCACTGCAGACATTCTGCCATCACGCCATCCATGTACACAACAGCTCTGCGTGTTTTCTGCAACACTTTTCGCCACGCGGAGCCGAGCATGGCCTCGAAACTTCTTTCGGAAACGTCGACCATGACGAAGGCTGTTTAAACATACGCGGAAAACGAGAAAATGAACCTGACTTTGAGAAGTTCATTACTTAGGATATAAAAAATGAATGCACTTGAAGACATCAAAATTCTTCAACCCTATATCGCATCTTCACAACGAAAAAATGATAATCCACGAACTCCATCATCCATAAAATATTGCAGGCTTAAAAATAATTGACAGACACCAGCGGAAATGGTTTGCGTCATTTACTGATAAATCATTACCGGCTTCGGTCGAAGGTAACTGCTTTCTGACATTTTCAGTCTCACTGTAGTCCGAAGCTCTGAACAATGAATAGCCAAAAAATAAACTTACCGCAATCACTGCACGAGAATCATCCGTAAGTCCCGCACTCAACATGATCAATGCGTTCACATATTTTCGATAAAAGTCGACTACTTAGAAGTCGAGATGACAGCCTCAAAAGAACCAATCCACTGCATACACACAAAACGCGAAGAAAAGCTTCAAGAAGTACAAATTTATAGAATAAGATCGTAGACTGTCCGCCGAAGTGGAGCAGAGGACTAGCGAAATTGGTATTTCCTCTTGTACTGAGGTAAGTTCATTCAAAAGTAGTCCATGGCGACTTAGGAGCAGGCGACTGGCAAGAAGATTCCTCCAACAATGAATCAAAAAAAGCTTTTCGCGAAGAAACCGTATTGAGAGCAGTATTTGCAGCAGTTGGAAGCGGAACCAACGGCGGCGGCAATACGGGCGGTCCAGAAGCAGCTGAAGGCCCATTGGGTGAGATTGATAAAGAAGGAAATGCAGCGGTCAAGCCGGACAAACTGGAGGACGAAGAACCTGAAAAAAAAAGAGATTTCCACACTGAAAAATACGTCTTCGAGCAGGAATATACAGCCTTCATAGAAATTTTGAAAGAGGCCTGGGAATAATCGGAGGATATCCAGCAGTGCTTTCTAAGATGCGATGAATTTGAAAAGTGTGTGCAATGCCAAAACTTTCCTCGCAAACGCTTACAGATCTTCCAAAAATGTTTACACGCATTTGGCATGATCAGGTAAAGTTTTAGATGCGATGCTGCAGAAGACATGTTGAACACACACATATCTACAAGTCTCTCGAAGGCAATTACAGTACAGGTACAACGTAAAACTTCTTGTTCTTCATAACCCACGTTAAGTCGTTAACTACATATCTCAACACAGTCGCTCAGTAATGTCTTGGACACCCCACATATAACCTCAGAGCGGTGAATTTCGTTCTAGATACTAACATTTTTACCTCATGTGAATAACCATCAAATCAACAATAAAAGACCTGCACTTCTAAAAGCCGTTCGTAAATATTTTTTTTTTCAAACAGAAACACTCCACATTCAACGAACTTTTCCGGACTATGTGAAAAAGACAGGGCATACCCGACTGTACATGCTTCGAATGTTTCCAGCCTCAACATAGGGATTATGGATTCGAACGATGCACAGATGGAAACACTTGAAAACGGCTGTAATGCCTCGAACATCTTCTGAAGTCAGATGGAAGACTTACCAAACGGAAGCAAAGGAGTCGCCGCAGGCTCTGCGGCATTGCTGGCGGGTTTAAAGGTCGATGGGCCTGACTCAAATGATAGCTTTTTCCTGGCAGGAACTGGCGGCAAAGGTGGTTGATCAGAAGCTTCGGGATAGTGAAGTGCATAAAGTGGATTCGGATGTCCTAGCGGACTTGGTCGCTCAGGCGGCTCTGGTGGTACATCACATAACAAATCTCCGACACTTCGACCACGAGATAGCTTATCACTTTCAAAATTTGTCGTTGCTGACAAACGAGCGTCAAAGGCTTGTTTCAAATCCTCAAGTAAATCGAAGTCTTCGTGCTTCGGAGGCTCGAGATCAACAGATGAGGAGGATGAACTGAGCGACGGAGTCCCCACAGCGTCTAACTCATCATTGAAAAAAACCAGCAAGTCGCTTTTCGCATGATTTAAATCACCGTTTCCAGAAGTTCGCACGATTTCACTTTCTCCACTGTTAAAAAAAAAATACAGAAAATTAACCAAAAATTTCTGGAAAAAAAAGAAAAGAAGCAAAGAACCCACCTAGCGGGAATGTTGATATCCGTCAGAACTCTTCGGTGCATACTTCCTACCGGACGCTTGATTTCTAAGGACCCCTGTTTTCTTCTACGCCTGATAGTCGGAGATGAAGATTCTGACTGCAACTGACCAGGACTTGAAAGCTCTCGTTCCACGCCTAGTTTTGATCTGATATCACGTACGGCTGACTGACTTTTTGTTTTCACGGATTTACTCTTTTCTTTCACCTGTAAAATTGATTCCAATATTAATCACTGTTTCAACAATAAGAAAAAGTTGCACGACTGACTGTTTGCACGGCAGTTTTAACAGCGGGATTCGCTTTTGTGCGAACGGTCTTCAACAAATGACCGCCCTCCTTCTTGACACTACCCATCCAATCCTTCAGCACAGCTGACGGAACGCTTTTTGATTCAGAGGTAACAGCATGCAGAGCTGCTTCCAATTCAAACTCATCGGAGAATCCTTGTCCAGAGTTCATGATTTCCACACGTTCATCAACAAACTTGAATGAATCAATTTAAAAAAATTAGAAAAGAGAATACAATACAGTATAATCAAAACACAAAATTTTCAGGTCCAGCCAGGATTCCAGGAAATTAAAAAAATCTGAACCACAGAAATAAAGGTGGAACTCCCACTACAACAATCTCGTCTACAAAGATTTTCTTTGGTAAAGATTTTCCCTTGGTTCCAAAGGATTCTCTCCCAATGTTCTAGAGGTTTTTAACATAAAAATTTTTGCATTGGTCCCCCGAATTTTGTTGTAGGGAGAGTACAACGGTATACAGTAAGTTTATCCAATGGATTCAGAAAAGTACCAAAAGAAAATTCAAACAAGAAAAATAGTATCCAGTAGGGGCAGGAACAAAAAAAAGGTGACAAGCACCCATGGACTATTGGTCTACAAGAGAACCGGAAACGATTTACTTTTTTCGAAACGTTTCTTAATCTCCCAAAAATTGTACGATTTTAAGGCCCTTTACAGATAAAGAATAATTTTTATGAAACACTCAAACAATCATAACATGAAAATTAGACCATTCATTCTGCAGGAAATATTTCTGTTGTGATCAACGTTCTTGAATCTTTTCACAAAGTCATAAAATAAATGAGAAAAAAAAGAGAAGCATTGGACGTGACGAAAATCTGATTCTCTAGAACAAATTAATTTATGCTTTTTCCTCGTTAATTGCCTGGAAAAGAGTGATTTCTCCCCCTACTTATCACGAGACGATTTTTTATCCGAAGTATATGATAAAATTGGGTACCTGCTGAAAAATTTGTGAGCACAGCATCTCCTTCAGATATGGCTGAGTAGATGGAGGACGGGTTTTGATGAACATGTCATGATCAAATAGCACTTTCTGTCCATCCTTGAGTCGAAGCGCATCTCGATAACCTCCTATGAGCGCAACCAACGCCCTCAGAAAGGCACGACTCACGCCTTCCCCCATCAGATTAGTAGGATTGTTCAAGCTCTTCTTCAAATGGCTGAGCTGCACACACAATAAAAATTACATCAAGGAGAAAACATGAAAATGATGAACTCACAATTTCAGGAGGAAGTCCATCCGCATCTCGAAACGGCGATTCAATCCGATTATCATCAGCGTTCAAAATGACAGCTTCACCAATCTCATTCCGTCGAACTTTCTGTATAAAAAATCCTTGATAAGGGAGAACTTTCTTGTCTTGAACTTTTAACTTACTGCAAATATTGGAGCAGGAACGCCAACAAGGAATGGCATGGGAGCAGAGAGATACTCGATCAATTTGAGCGGCAATAATGGAATGAATATGTGCTGCCAGTTCATTGGTGCGATTAACGAATTAGCAGCCTGAACGCAGGCTGACAGTCTCGAAAGTTTCTTCGAAACCACGATTATTCTTCTTTCCCTCAGCATCGCAGAAAATATTTCAATCATGCAGTTGATGTCAACTGCATTGACATATTCCATCAAATTTATCTGGAAACATTCAAACGCGATGAGCCTGAAACTTTCGACAGTAAAATATGAATAATCATCTTACATTATCCGGAATTTTCGGAAGACTAAAATGATCCGGACAAGCTACTGAGAAACTTCCGTTTGCAGCATCAAGAAGCGAGATGGACAATTGTTTTCCGGGTTCGGGTAGTCGCGAGGAGTACAAAGCTTGTAGAAACTTCATCAACGCGGCCGTTCGACCAGAAAACAGAAGCGACGCTATTTCGTTCAAGATTTTGAAAAAAGGTTCGTGCCATGGAAGACAAGACAAGATCACTAGCGCTGTGTCGGACGCGGCATTGCCTCCGGAATGTCGACAAAATCCAAAAGTCCATTTCGAATCTACGTTTGTCAAGACAAAGCTCCAATGTTGAACCACAACCCTGGTACAGAAAAAGGACATCAGAAATTACACTCTCCCTTGTGCTAAGAGACTCACTTCTCATAGTCGCATGGAAATACAAAATCTGGCATTGACTTCAGAACTTCTTGATTGTTGTAGTTTTCCGGGAATTTCTGCAGGATCCATGGCTTTGATACAACACCGTCAATACCGTCTGCGACAGGACATGCAACTTCGCAGAAACAGTCGAAGACGTTCGTTGGATTGGACCTTGCAAAGAAAAAAATTAATTTCGTAGATTCGATTAAAAAAGGATACGGGGAAAAATCTCACCTCAATCGAGACCCAAGTGCACTGATCTTCATCAGAAAATTAATTGAAGTTTAGTTTTCTGATTCCGGACAGCTCCGAACACCACGAAATTCCCCCAAATGAACCCTAAATTTCTGAACGTGGGAGACCTCCCACAATTTCAGTCCGTCAAAATTCAGCGCTACTCCAGTTTCAATCAGCGACCCAGCTGGTTTTCACAAGGCGCCGCCATAACACTGAATACTCACGACATCTATGGGCGTATAAAGGAACTTACATTTCAATATCAACGTTGAGATACAGAACAGTACAGTACCTGTACTGTATTTAAATACTGTATGGGTGTCGAAGCCGAACTTCTCCCTGGTGCTCGTAGCTTAAAAAAATTGTTTCATCTACGTATTTTTCTGGCCAGTATTCGCATGTGTCACTTTCGCGAATTTTTTCCCATGTAAACATTTGAATACAGTATTTTAACATGCGACAATGGTTCTCCTTACGAAAGCGTGTTCCATGCTGGGTACGCACGTCACAGGACGACGATGTTTCGGAAATATATGTTATGACATTAAAGCGAAGTGCTTACTTTTATAGCGCCATGACTTAGCAAGAGTTGCAAACTTTCTTATAGTTCGAAATGTTCTTACCGCATTCAGTGTTCGACGATCTTGCAAGTCTCCCGGCACTCCTACAATATAGGCAATGGTGCATAGATGTCTTCCAATACTTCGCATTAATTTCACAGCAATAAATAATTTACAGGACGTTCGAATCGTTAAATTTTGTAATTCGTGATATGTGATGGGATATTCAACGCGTGGAAGATGTCACTGCAAAAATTATGGATCGCTGGCTCAGTTTGCAGATCACAGATTTGCTAGTTTTTGCAGCAGGCTGGCTTCGAGGTCATTAAGAATACCCGCTGGGTCACCAAAACTGCTGGAATCGCGCTGGGAATTGAATTACCTTACAGTATTTACTAATCATGGTGCGCGCGACCTCTTTCTGGACGTATAAAACCTACGCACTCTTTAAGTGGGTCTTTGGATTGGGTTTACACGTGTTTTTAGATTGGGACGAGACGTTCTAGACATGGGGTCAAAACAACCTTTTGCTGAATATCAAAGAGTGTGAAATCTATTTTAGGTTTTGGTCCTTTTTTGCCAGTCATATTTTGTCATTCCTGTCCTTTCACTGTCAACAGAAGAGCAGATGAAAAAAGATTGCAATTTATGACAGCTTCCTCAATTGGATAAATATTTTCCCATTATTCATTTACTGTACTTCCTGTTGCATCTCCAAATGATATATACGGTATAAGCCACTGCAGAACTACTAAATGAGTTTGCACGTGGAAACTTTTTTCACCCGGAATCAAAAAGCTTCGCACGTCAATAAACAGAACGATCCTGTAATTGAAACACATTCTGGCGCAAAAAAAAACTATGTAGCATATTTTTAAGTTTGCTAAAACTCCACAGAAAATATCTTGAGCAGCGATAATTAATTCTGAGCCGATCTTAATAAAAAAAAATTAGGCTTCATGTATTCCCATATGCAACAATTAATTTATGTTTAAAAAGGGCGCTTTGATTCAGATTGATAAAAGTTTGCAATATTGTATTCCTACGTGACTGACACAGTTACACTGAAAGGTATGCATATTATATAATTCATCCCCCTCGCCTGTGCAGAAATATTTCGAGTAAAATTGCATTCCTTCGTCCGGGCACTATATAGAGAGATTCACGTCAACTGTGAACGGATTTGCGCGAATTTGCATTTGAGATTTTTCAACATGGTTCGTTGACCGAGCAGCTTGCGTTCTATTCGTTCCACGCAGATCAAAGGGGGGTTGTGAGATTCGCACGCAGTTCCAAATTCGATTTCAGTTCTCTTCTCCCCATATATACCTCAACACCCCCCCCCCNAATTGAATTACCTTATTTACTTTAGTACCACGCGCGCTGGAGAAAGACCTGCATATTTTGGATGCGTGAGAAATTCACCCAGAAACCTAACCCAAATGTGCACAAAAATCTAACCCTGCTCTGCAAGATCTGTACCCCAGTTTTGTTGTTTTTGCTGAATATCAAAGAGTGTAAAATCTATTTTAGGTTTTGGTCCTTTTTTGCCATTCATATTTTGTCATTCCTGTCCTTTCACTGCCAACAGAAGAGCAGATGAAAAAAGATTGCAATTTATGACAGCTTCCTCAATTGGATAAATATTTTCCCATTATTCATTTAATGTACTTCCTGTTGCATCTCCAAATGATATATACGGTATAAGCCACTGCACAACTACTAAATGAGTTGGCACGTGGAAACTTTTTTCACCCGGAATCAAAAAGCTTCGCACGTCAATAAACAGAACGATCCTGTAATGGAAACACAATCTGGCGCAAAAAAAACTATGTAGCATATTTTTAAGTTTGCTAAAACTCTACAGAAAATATCTTGCGCCGCGAGAATTAATTCTGAGCCGATCTTAATAAAAAAAAAGTAGGCTTCATATATTCCCATATGCAAAAATCCATTTATGTGTAAAAAGGCGCTTTGATTCAGATTGATAAAAGTTTGCAATACTGTATTCCTATGTGACTGACACAGTTACACTGAAAGGTATGCATATTTTATAATTCATCCCCCTCGCCTGTGCAGAAATATTTCGAGTAAAATTGCATTCCTCCGTCCGGGCACTATATAGAGAGATTCACGTCAACTGTGAACGGATTTGCGCGAATTTGCATTTGAGATTTTTCAACATGGTTCGTTGACCGAGCAGCTTGCGTTCTATTCGTTCCACGCAGATCAAAGGGGGGTTGTGAGATTCGCACGCAGTTCCAAATTCGATTTCAGTTCTCTTCTCCCCATATATACCTCAACCCCCCCCCCCCTATAAAACATAAAACAGAAATTCTCCTACTTTATATGTGTCTAGGATATACTGTACTTCTGCTTCAAATCTGCAGCGGTGACATCAGCATTTTTCAATCTCGGCAACCGCATCTGCTCGGCTATCCTCATTATATCATCCCCTGCTGATTTTTTTTGCGCGACTTTTTTCACGCTGTTTTTTGCACTGTCAAGTGCTTTTCTCGTGAGTGATTTTGCTCCATCGAGCTGCTGACTGCATATTTCTAAAACGCGAGGCTTGTTGCATTCAGACGGGTGCGGAACATTAATTTTGCTAAATCTAAAAACATTGAAAATGTGTACCCCTGTGAACACGCCCATATTGGGAACTTTCAATTTTGCAAAATAAATATGGCGTTTTGAAGAAAAGAGTAGTCTTGACTCCTGAGGCACTTATTTTTGAAAAAAGGACAATGGTGCTATATATTGGGAAATATAGGTTTAAATTTTATGAAATCTTCATTTTTTCGGTTGAATGATCAAAATCAAATTTAGAAAGTTGTGGTTCCAATAAATTACAGCGCTGGTAATGTGGAACGGGCATAAGAATAACATTTTGGGGGATTTCAAAAGACAGAAAAGTGCATTAAAAAATTCTGCATGTCCGTTGAATTATAAAATACTGTATTGGGTGTTATTAGGACAATTCAGGGATTGGCTAAAAACAAAATTTATTTTTAGACTGATTTTTTTCAGCTCAAGTCTCATATAAACATAAAGACGCGTTTGAAAATTGTTGCACCACTTTGAATTGTTGACAAGGAGATAAATTTTAAATGCGCGTAAGTAAGCAACATTTTCTTACAAACACAAACGTTCAACTGCAAGTTTTCCTGATTTTTTTTCTAAAGCAGTCTTTCACAAGTGCGTATTTTCAGGTGCAAAGTATGTTAATTAATTCATCAGATCACATCACAGTTGAAGAAATGATTGGCAAACATCTTCATTTTTTATTTAGTGTTTCAATCCGATCCTACGTTGAATGCCATGCTGGGAAAGTGAAAGTCATACTTTCGATTGATTTGTTTAATGCAACATAAAAAAACTAATAATTTTGCTTTTGTCGTTAGTCTATAAAAGACTGAGTGACATAAAGTAACTTAGTGGAAAAGTTAATGGTTTAACTAAACAACGATACTTAACTTCTGTAGACACTTTTTTTGTACAGAAACTGATCGAAGATCGTCAGAGTGGGATGAAAAAAAAAAACCGTCGAATAGCGAAAAATAATGCCGTGTACCTATTTTTTTCTGGCTCAGAATGACCTCTTGTAATCACATTCCAATTGACATAATTCTCCTGCCATAAAACCTTCGCTGTCCAGTCATTTTATATGGCAATTCTCGACACTGTTCAGCGGTGCACCTAGATTTTTCCATCAAGGGTAGTTGATGAGACAATAAATGACCGCTTTGAACTCGTCAGGACGGTGCCCTTTGGCGATCCCACAAAATTTATGTTTTTAATATAGTATCATGTAAAAGGAAATGCATGTTGCAGGATATGAACGTGTGTTCTCGGAATGACATTTTGGATTTCAGCTGGTCTGTCGATAAGAATCTACTCGCGCGCGGCATGTGTTGAGATGGATTCAGCTCCCCCGGCATTCAGCCAAAAAATGGTTCCCCGCTCTGATTTTGCGGAAAATTGTCAGCCAACAGCCACCTGCCGTTTTTTCCTTTCCATCGCTTTAAAAAAAAAAAAAAAAAAACCCCAGCGCATATATGAAGCTTACATAAAGGAAAAAGAGCGAATTTGCTGACCAAGCTTCGACGTACAGTATTTCCTCACCACGCCGAAACCCACAGCAGCACGTTTTGAATGGCGGTGGACGATCAGATCTGATTTTCTTCCCCGGTCTCATTCACCCATGATCGATGCAGTCCACCAGTTTTTCCCCTGCTGTTCCCTGCTGCATATTGTGCAGAACTTCCGGGTGGTTTCCGGGGTCCAAATATATATATTTTTTTTTGCGCCTGTGGCAAAATAGGCATTGCACTTGCGTGTGAGCCGAAGTATGGTATATCTGTAGTTGTGGTTGGGGACAATTTAGTTACTATTAATACCGCATCGATGAAGCGGGCTTTCTCTCTTTTGGCAGCTTCCGACATCGATCCTCGTCCGATTCGATTATAATCCCCAACAAGTGAACCTCTGATTGCAGATGAATGATGACAGAAGTCAATAAATGTTTTGGTGAAGTTGAAAAAAAAACTTCTATGGATGGATTTTCTGACACAGTTCATCTTGAAGGAGTTTTCTTATATCTCCGCCCAAATGAGGTAATGCTGAAAATACATCAATTATATTTCCGTGAGAGCAGCAACAATTTCAATTTCGAAAAGGAAAATTAATACTTCTTAGCTAATGAAAAACCTCAATGTAAAGAAAATTAAACTAATATTCGTACGACCAAATAATTTGAACAGTATGTGACTTCTAGGCAAATTAAAAAAGTGGGAAAAATTGTTTTCGTTAATTTTCCAGCTTTTGCCAAAAGTTAGACCGAGGACAACATGCAGTTGCGCTCAAAAAGGCTCGGACTTATTAATAAAATAGGTCACATGAGAATAAAAAAAAAAAATCATGAATCACCATATCGAAGGGGGAAAGCTTAGTTTTGTATATTAATCTTTGAAGCTGAGGAAAGCCATGACACCATTCAGTGCTTGCATTGGAAGAATTGAAACACGCATGTTTTATGGCTTAATTTCTGGGTAAAGACTTCGGAACAGTGAAAAATAGGGATGAGTCTGTTAACTATTAGATCTTTCATCTAACAAACACAGAGGCATGAAGTCGCTCAAACTTCTCCTTCAATTTTACAAGAATAATACTTTACTTAGATCAAATTCAGCGAAACGTGGAAGAAGAAATCAAGCTAATTTAGACGCACGAAAGTATCCCATTTCTCCAATACATGAATGATTCAAAATAAAAATTTTTTCAAACACAAAAAGAATGACCTCGCGGGATGTTGGTGTCAGATTTGTGGGAAAGCTTTGACGTTAGTATGCCTTTCATCTACTTAGTTCTGTATTTTTATATGTGCTTCAGTAATATTGAACAAAAGCAGCCCATTTTTAAACTCTGCTGCATTTTTTCCCACCGAGGCGAGTCAGTGCATTGATTTTGACTTTTTCAGCTGTCAGAAAAAAACTCTATTATTCAATACACAAGCTTGAGCACTCCGAAGTCTGATTGGCGTGAATTGTTATTATTTAGCTAGAGGAGATAATGAGGGCAATATAGTGAACATTACTTAGCTTCATCACATGTAATCCTTGTATAGCATGTTTGAATGTTTCCCGGAAGTGCTTATAATAATTGTTCATCGCTCCACCTCTGCTGTATTCCTACCTGAATATTCCAAGAAATAATGGAATTTCGCTAAAAATGAGCAATAGTCACACAAACTATTCGGTACGATTTTTTTGTTAAATAAAAGAACAAAGTTATGTTATAAACATTAAGTATGAACTTGGTTTGACAGGACTTACGGAGTCCTTGGTAGTCTTCCTAAATAAGTAGCGTGAGCACATTTTATTTTTTTGGTTAAGTACTCGTTAAAGTTATAAATTTAGCAGGCTGAGAAAGGACAAGTTCAGGCATAGGGAATAATATAAAACAAATGGAAAGAAGCGTCGAACTGCATTTTTATACAAAATATGATATACTGCGTAGGCGAACTAGCACAAACTTCATTATGATGACCACAAGTACAGTATTTCCCCATTCAGAATCAATAGACTATATCGGCTATGTTTGCACGGTGTTGTACTTTATCTGCCAAAAATTCCCACATTATAAAAACATTGTTCTGAGAAACCCCTCGAGACTATACGCTTCTAGCGATAACTCGGATCCTGGACATAATTACAGACACGAAAACCCATTTTTATCGACAAAACGTAGTCTTCAGCTTGAATGCATCAGGCTTCCATATGATGTTGCTCCGATATCACAGGAAAAAAAAAATCGGGCTGAAGTCGAATATTAATCGAAATAATGCTGACTCACTAAGGGGTGTGGGGGTTTTTTCCACTTCTTTTTTTTTGTTCTTACTCGTTGATAAGGTACGTATATACAAGAATACTGACTTCTTCTCTCTACCGTTCTTATCAAACCACAAGGCGCCACACAAGAATACTTCACCGTTCGAAATGGGATTTTTATCTCACTCGCTTCAGCGGCGAAGACAATTACCGATAGCAAAAATGAATGTTCATGGAAATCGAAGTTTGTTCAGCCTTGCTGCGAATGAGACCTTCGTGAACATGCATATTTCAAGCGAAGACCCACGGGGGCACAGGAATTCTGAGCACAAAACCTATCGTATATGACCTATATACACTACCGATTTTTTTCTGAAAGCAGAAGTTCCAGCAATTTCAATAAATGCGGAGATCTTTTGGTTTCCACCCTGATTCGGTATATCTCCCGATAATTGCATAAAGTTAAAAAAATTCTGCACAATTCCCCTACGTATAACGTGAAAATTTCACTTGACCATAGAAGGTCTTTCATCACGTGTCTATGCCATGTCATTAAACTATTACGAAGGTAAATGAATTTATTATTTATGGCTAATCCACTTAACGCGCGTAGTTTTAATAGACCCGTAAATAATCTAAATTCTAAAAAAAAATGCAAGTACTGTATAGAATATGATTTGGTTTTTATTCTCAGAACCAGGCGGCATATAAATGACTAAAATATTTCTAGTTCTCTCGAAACAGACGAAGAAACATTTCGATTGTTTCGTGATATTTTCCTATCGCTTTAATAAAGTCAAAATATCCTAGAACCGTTGTCATAGCCTGAAAAATCACCCTCAAAATCATTCCCACGACGAATTGCAGATTTATAACAGCACTAACGAATACAGAAGGTTTCTGTACAGGTGAGTCATCCATGTTTCACTTCTTTCCCCTTCTCGGGGAACTGTAGGGAAACTTACAGTAACACTATATCGGCGTCTTAATTTACTGTACAGTACAAGAGATCGGTGGGAATCCCTTTGGTAACCTCACAGGTTGCTCGAAAAATGCTCAGCCTGGGAAAAAGGAAAAGGTTGTTGCGTCTCATTCCACGAAAAAAATTTTTTTCGACATCACTTCTTATTCCCGAAAATTTTTATGACGTCATTTAGCAAAAGACGAAGCGTTCCCGGAAAACTTTGCTGAATTCTCTTGGTAGAAAAATTGAAAAAGAAATTCTCAAGAAAAGCCTGATAAAGTACCTTGGTTGGCTGCTTGAAAACCATTCGAAGGCGCGGAAAACTAGGACAACTCTCGAAACCCTTGCGATAAAGAATGAGAAAGTTTCATCTGCCGCGTTTTTGTAGTCAAATTCGTGTGTTGGTCATGTTGATGTAACCAGGACCACTTATAGACCTATGGCTGTAAGGATACTTATTATAAAATAAAATCGAATTCCAATTAAATCGACATGTTTATGGAATGCCAGCTCAAACTATTGAGGAGATATTCTGGCTTGAATACCTATAGTAGTCTTTTTTTGTGTCCATGTACAGAATTCACTTGAATACCATGTGCCATCAAGTAAGAGGTGTAACCCAATGCTTTTGTGAGAAATTCGCTTAAAAACCTATCCCCATACAATACCTACACCCAAGTTTTTTGTTGTGTTGCTGGAAATCAAGAATTGTGGAATCCAGCTCAGATGTGGATCCATTGATCCCATTGAAACTTCGTCTTTTGTGTCATCCAGAGTCTGCAGGAGCAGTTGAAAATGTGCTAGCAATATATGACAGTTTCCTCAATTATATGACTATTTTCCCCTATCCTTACTTCCCTTTGCATCTCAAACTGACCTATTTATACATGTGTTATTTCTTGAACTATTATTCCGCATGCACAAGGAGACTTGGAAACACACATTTCCTATTAATTTTTTTCTTTGATGTACTCACATGAAGGGACCTTGGTTTCGGGGATTAAAAAAAAGTTATTCCCCAAAAGCCCCGCACACCCTTTCCTCTGCCTAAATTTCTGAAAAAAAGTTCTGTGCGGTATTTGAGTAAATACAGTACAGTATAATAAACTGTAACAGAACTTAGCTTTTTATATAGCTGTTACAGAGTATCCACTCGGAACCCTACACGAATAGACAGCATTGCGTTTTATTTAGAAACCTCCAGACACTGACACCTTATTGCAAAGCAAAAACCAAACCATTACAGTATATATGCACTCATGTTCCCCTGTGCAATCCAGTCCTTTCCCTACGAAAACGTAGCCCCAGCCTGCAACAGAGACCCAGAAGAAAATAAAGAAAGAAGGAAAGCAAGCAGAGAAAAAGAACGCGATCCGGTGGGAAACCGGACAAGCTTCCATCAATCCTGGTCACAGACATCGCCGCAATATTAACAAGTTTCCCAGCGCGAGA